>JAQQZR010000011.1:8231967-8253463 GCA_030068235.1 Notoglanidium macrostoma | reverse complement strand
GAGGTGTGGTCTTCGTCCCTGTCTGTCTCAGTGAAGGAGGTGTGGTCTTCGTCCCTGTCTGTCTCAGTGAAGGAGGTGTGGTCTTCGTCCCTGTCTGTCTCAGTGAAGGAGGTTTGGTCTTTTGCCTGATTGTAACAGTGAAAGAGGTGTTGTCTTTGTACAGCATGAAGAATCTGCAGTATATTTCTGGTCTGCTATATTAATGCACTTTCAGAAATGACTGCTATAAATATTTGCTCTAATATTCAGTTCTTTCTGCAACAAAACTTCCATTCCTAATGAGGTGAACTGCACTTTCGGGGCATTTTTATGAGTTATCAGATGCCACCAGGCGAAGTGAAAGTTAAATGAAGTGTATCATTTAATTATTTAGCCGGGCCTCATTAGGTCCTGGTGACTGCTCATTGGCTAAATATTAGCCTGTAGGAATGACATTTCAGGAGAACATTTTAAATTTCATCAGGTTTAAAAAGAAAAAAAAAGCAAAGCAGACAGATCTTATTGTTTCCCATTTTATTGAACACAAGAATTTCAGACGGAATGAATTGTTCGAGTTAGTACTCACAGTACCTACACCAGTGAGAGAGAGAATGGAGGAAGAAGGTGGCACTGGTGCATGATGTGATAAAAATCTGTATACAAGAGTGAGAAGGCCCCTGCAGCTGAGAATGGATGGGTGTGGATAAGTGTGTGAAGAGGGTTTTGGGAGGAGAGCTGTGATTGATGAAGCAAGAGAGCATGCGAGTCAGCTCTCAGCCAAAAGACAGCTTTGCCTGGCTCAGAGTGCGAGCTGTTGGAAACAAACTTTTCTGCCTTTTTTTTTTTATGGTTTACAATGTAGGAGTGACATGAGTGCAGTGGTAAACCGCTAGCATGTAAACTCACATAGAAATAATTGGTCCCACATTGAATGGTGTCAAAAGCCATTTCAATCTCCAGCACGTCATCAATCAGAGAAACACGTGATGACATCATATGGTGTGGTTTCTGGTTTCCTCATGTACCAATGGAAAAAAAAAAAAAAAAAAAAAAGGAATAGTTTGGAGAAAAATTTACACAATTTTCCACTTGCCCAAAATGTACTTAATCATCTGAGATGTTTGGTGACTGAAGTTGCTTCTTAGGTTTTGCATTGGAGCAAAAGGCTAATGTAGCTAACATGGAAGCTGAGCGTAATCAGCATTCATCTCAAATGACACACAGTTGGATCAGTAATTGCATTGGTAATGAAACAGTTGAACAAATATAATAGGTCTGCAAAAAAAGCATTACAATGGAAATATATAAACATCTGAATCACTTTAAATGTACAATTCCGCATAAAGCTGCAGCTTTATGTCCTGAGGGAGTGATTCGTCAAAACGGCTGCTAAGACTCTTTAGCTTTGTAACTTCTTTTTGGCCTTTTTTAAACAGATAACTGCATGGCAGAAACCACATACGTCTATTTGAGGTGTGTGTGTGTGTGTAATGATTTTGCCAGAAACTAGCAGCTAGCTGCTATAAACTTTCCTTGCTTGTTAGCTACATTAGCTTTCTGGCTCCAGTACTCCTAAACAGGCATGGTTCAGACTACATTCCTGGCTGGTTGAGCTCATTTGTGCTAAAAAATGGTGCACATTTCAGATATTTTGCCAAACTATTACTTTGGCCTGGAAGTGCAAAATACAGTAAACAAACCAAAAAATTCTGTTTCAAAAGTCAACTAAAAAATGGAAAGGGTACGTCTTTGTTGATCACATGCTCGTTGCTGATTAGGTACGGCGTGCAACGGTCTGAAAGATGGTGGAAAACTGATAGTAGGATGTTTAGAGTAAGAGGAATTTTGAGCCATGTTTATTTTTTTAAACAAGGTTACTTATTTTAGACAAGCTGTCAGTTTTGCACAGCATTAATATGAGCATGCGAATGCTGAAACCCCACATAAAGGAAGCCAGGTTATTCAGAAGAAAGAATTACTTCTCACTATAACATCACGTTGAATTGTTGTTGTTACTTGTTTTCATTGAAGAGCTACCATTTTGAGTATCAACGTGTTTTTGAATTTGCTGGTGGATTTTTGGTCTTGTCGCGTTTTTGGTTTGTTTTTGTGTTTTGCACTTACTGGCCACCATACTTTAATGTAATGTAAAAGAATGACAAAAAAAGTGACAATGCTAACAGACCACAGAGCACTCAATTAGACCCTTAAAGAACAATGAAAGTCTTTTGTCACTGATCTTCATTTAACAATTTACTAGCAAACCATGACACCAATGACATCTAGTTTAGAATACACTGCATGCTTGTTTCAGCTTTTAAAAAATAGTCATTATGGACATGGATACATTTTCAACTGGACCACAGCAATGCTGATCATGGAAAAGGGGCTCAGGCAGCTCGGCCAATTGACGTGAAGATGACGTGTCTGCATTAGTGGCGAGCTTTTCTGTTCCTGGGGCACGAGACGACGAGGTGTTCTGACATTTCTGATCGTGAACGTATGATCTTGTTTTGCATCAGTTAAAGAGAGGCAAGTCGTGAAGGTCTTGAGCTTGCTACTAATCGATCGCACCAACGTACACTCTCAGACCTCCGAAAGTACGCAACACAAACGCGCTGAAAAAAAGATTATATTCACAGTTTACAGAGCAAAACCATTTCCAAAGATGAGAACATGATTCTGATCCCAAACTACCTCTGCTACTCCCCCAGTGGTACGGACCAACCGAACCACCCAGCCTACACACCTTTTAACATTGAAGGCACCTTCTCCTTTGAATCTTGACAAGTTTTCACATATATTGGTTTGTGTCATTGTTTTTAAATGTCATTTTACGGAGATGGAACATTATCTGTACTAATAGCTACACCTTTCATAACCTATGGATATTTCAAGTCTATCACAAAGGACACACTGTATTCACACTAGGATATATCACGCATTCACAGTGCACAAACTTGCAGACTAACGGAATTGGAAAAAACAAATAAAAAACTTTTTTAAAAATTGTTCTTGACGGTTCGAAATTTTAACTGGAGTACTATGGCTTAAATAAAGAAATCAGCATGGCCATTTGTTTATTATGCATACACAAAGAACAGCTTTTATAAACTAAAATTGTGTATTCATTTTTCTTTGTTCGTATTTAAATGGGACTTGATGATTAGAGGTACTGTTTATCGGTTCTCCAAGCTGTGACAATTGCAGCACTGGCCTTGTATCCTTTAGAAGCCGTACCATCGTCACGTCCAAATGCTCCGGTTTAGTCCTATCAAAGACTGAAATCTGGAGAATAACAGCAAGCTCCCTTTCTGTTGATGTACATAAAAACCACATAGAAAAGAAATTAAAAAAGTAGAGCTGGACATGAGAAACAGGTGTTGCTACAAAACGATCACAACATCTGAATCTGACCTGACTGCACCGCTCAGTCGTTCAATTGTCCCTTTGTTTGTTTCATTGTGTTTTAATGGGAAAGCTTTTTGCTTCATTTTCATCAACATAAAAAAATATACTCAGAATCATAATGGAAAAAACAACCGAGGGGCATTATGGGACAAATCTGCAAAGCAAGCACGCGAGCAATCTATTTCTAATTCTCGAAAATGAACAGTGAAAAAATAAAAAATAAAAGCCAGTTACTTTTATACATTATTTAAACACAACAAAAGGTAAAAAAAAAAATAAAAATCCCCCAAAATCCAAGTGTAAAATAATAAAATAGGGCAATACTGCATGTAATAAAACAGTACATAACTCAAAGGTGGTAAAAGTATCGACTACACGTGTGTGCACAACATAAAAAGGCATTATTCAGGAGTAAAGCTAATGGTCCCCGGTATTAACTATTCACACTGGTATTATGCTTCTCTTCCGAGAAGAAAAGACAGCCGAGATTGTACTGAGGAGGTGAAGTAGAGTGTGCTAAAGGTAAAAAAAAACCTTCCTGCTGTATCTGAATACGGAAAAACAGAACGAGAAATAACATTCGAGAAGAAACAAACAAACAAAAAAACCAACAAAAAACAAAAAAAGGCATGTGCACGAGTTCTTTATGCGCTCTATACATCTACAAACTCTTGTTCTGCAAACTCATAGGAGACACTGACTGAAGAAAGGAACCCTTTTTTTTAATTAAACCATTTTTTTTCCGATGTAGTGGTGACACTCGGAGGCCCTCAGATGGCTGGATCACGCTTTGCTCTCATTGCCGTTTGTCTGCGGGGCTTCGTTGGGGACAGTCTTCACCTCAGCCGAGGGCTTCTTCACCTCCAGCTCGGGTGCTTTACTCTTCCCGTCTTCGACGATCTTACCGCTGGGGAAAGAGAGAGAGAGCAATAGAGAGGCACTTTGTGAGCTATAGCAATCATCCTCGTGAGCACACTTTAGTGTTTTGGGAAATTTATCCCAAGAGAAACAACACATTTCACACACTTATCCTGACGTCAGAGATGGACCATTACAGGCCTTTTTATGAGAAGACGAACCCAGACAGAGTGATGTGATTTTGATGCGGATGACAGAGACGGTTCCTGCGCGCGAACAATAGCCAGATGATAATGGCGGCTCTCCCGCGGAAGCCCAGAAGCATCTATACAAATGTTAACCTTCCCTTTGCTGTTTCTTCAATGTGCAATTATTCACTGACACGTGAAAGGGTTTTTCTCTGGGGGATAGCTGAAACAGCACACAAAAGTACTGCAGTATAAATGGTGTATAAATATGAGACATTAAAGAGGTCTTTTTTTTTTTTTCCAGCGACGCCTGCTAAGAGAAGTTTTTCCCACATGATTTCTCAATGGACCAATTCATTGCCAGGCTAAATTGGCAGTAATGGAATTGACTAGCCTTGTACCACTGTGCCAAATCATTCATAAATGGATAATGAATCATGAAAATGAATGACGAGCCTTGCGAGAGGAAAATTGGGGGAGATGCCACTAATTGTATGTCTGACACGTTTCCTCCTTTCAGACATGCCACTCTATTTTTAGGCCATCTGACCTGCGGGCTATTAGCCAGTTATGCATGGCTGCTCGCTACACACATCAAAGCAACGTGAGAGAGGCGACTGTTCAATTTCGGCTCCCTTCAAACCACAGCCTGGCACCTCCAGGATGCTCTCATCTGCCTCTATGCTTTTCCACACCCACCTGTCTGAGCCACAGAGGGCTATTGTGGTGAAGTGAATGGGATCGGTGGAGTGCGGCCGACTCCTGTTACCATCTACACCATATCAGTGGTACGACACAATCTCAGCCAGGGGCTTTGTCAGGTTCAGCGGGCTGAGCTTTTTTCCTGTCTGAAAGTGATCTGCAGTGCTTGGGATGGAGGCTGAGTATCATTAACTTCACCCTAGACGGCAGTTGAGTATTGTGACCTTCATCACAATGAAGTCTGAGACTGCTAGCGACTAGCAAGAGTGAAGAGGCACTGGGTGGCAGTCACACAATAATATGCTTTGTTTAGAGACGTTAAAGCAAGAATAGCATCATAGAAGTGGTGAAAAAGTCAAAGGTTCACACATCTACTTCTTCACTCAAGCAAAGACGATAACATTGCTAACAATAAAATCCCAGTAGGGAAACAGGAAAAAAATGGATTTTAACACGAGAACCCATAGCGTATATTGTGCCTCCATTTATAAATTTACAGATTACAGTTCATCTAAATAAAGTTTGTGCAAACCCAAAGTAACCACGAACCAAAAAGCAAACATGCATCCTTCTTATGTCCTTTCCCTTTCAGTGAATTAGCTTTTCCGCCGGGTGAATTGTTTTTACATTTTGGTTTGATGGCTGTTGTATCGCCATACAAATGGGTAAAAAAAAATCATACAAGCTATGGCCAAACTGCAGATGTTGACACTGAAACGTAGTCAGGCAGCCAAGACACATTTAGCATCTGAGGACTGTGTAATAATGGAAATCGATACCCAAAATGTTTTCCGTAAAAACATGGCCTAGAGGAAATTCCAGTAGAAAATAGTTGCCAAATTTTACTGGTTTCAAATGGTGAAACTGGTAAGAACTGGTAACGAAGCCTGGTTTAAATCATTAAAAGCAACATATCAACTTATTGGCTCATGATATTTTCCAGAGAGTTGTCTAATGATGTTTACCTGAGAGTTAGAGGTTAACAGGTCACTATCTGTACTTTGTATTCCAAGATCTCCACATGTTCTCATAGGTTTCCTCTGGCCTTTACTAGCAGGTGAGCTGACAAGTCTAAATTGCCCCTAGTGTGTGAATGAGTGTGTGAATATGTGTAGGGTGAAATGGACTGGGGTCCCATCCAAGTCGTATTGCTGTCTTGATAAGAACAAGTACTAAAGATCAACAATACATTAATTATTGTGTTTTATATGGTATTTTATTTGGAGTCCAAAAAAAGATGATTTATTTTCTTCATTAAAAGACCTTTACATATACTAATCTATCCCAATTATATTAAATCTCACATCATAAAGCAGAAGGAATTATGAGGTTGTGAGGATTATAATAGAGCCTCACTTTGAATTCAGATTTGTGTATTTAAAAATAAAACTTTGTAATTTATCTATATCGTTCAATGCAAAGTCACGATAATTTACATTGTCATCGGCATGAAAGATTTTGGGTGGGACAGGCTTGAATTACTCGCTTACAATTAAAGATGCTAAAAGTAAAGATGCTGATTTACGACATTGGAGTTAGATGGAAAATCGGATCATTTAAATCTAATTATTCAATAGACTGTTTAATTAATGGCCCTATTTACATCTTGATTATCAGTAGTACATCCAGATGGAGATTATCTACACAAAAACTTGAAAGTGCAAATGCACCCATTTGCATCATATCCAAATCTCATCGCTCAAAACACTTTACGAGGTCTGAGATGCATTTAGCCATATGTTAGTGAATGCATCTATCACCGCAAGCCACATTAGATAATAAAAAACCCTTCCCAGTAGTTGATGCATGTGCTTGGGTTACTGATCAGGAGGTCAGAGTTCAAGCTCCAGTACCGCCAAGCTGCCACCGTTTGGCCCTTGAGCAAAGCCCTTAACCCTAACTGCTCCAGGGGTGTTGTATAATTGCTAACCCTGTGCTTTGACCCCAACTTCTGAACAAGCTGGGATATGCAAAGAAAAGAATTTCACAGTGCTGTAACGCATATGTGAAAAATAATTGCTTCTTCTTTTACATTAACTAGCAAGATCATGATTTTGATGCAGCGACCATCATTAAAAAACTACCAACTAACAAGTGTTTGCATATAATGACCTGATTTGCTTGTTAACACACTATCTGATTTTGGTCTGGTTAACCGGAGATGCATTTCTCTACACCTGCAAACATGGGTGGTGATTAAAAATTTCAAGACAGAATCCTGCTCAGGGTTTTGGTGAATCCCTGGAACACTGAGTAAGGGGTAGAGATACACCATGGATGGGATGCCAGTCTATTACGGGCCACTGTTCACACACAGATTCACACCTGGGGCAATTTCAAGCAGCCAATCAATCTAGCAGTCTATTTTTGGGAGGAACCTGGGGGAAATACACATAAACATGGGGAGAATGTAACCTAAGCCAAGTCCCCGAACCCTGGTGAAACAACCACTGTGCTGCAAAATCTAGACACAATCCAAAGATGCATGCAATGACCAGGCACAAATGACCAAATTAAATGACCAAATCATATCAATTCATTCCATCTGCATTCACATTTCAAATCCATATTCAAGCTGACCTCCTCAATAAGCCACGATCAAAAGACCTTAAAAACAAAGAACAATTGAATTCTCAACAGGGATCCATTAGATCTGTCCAGGTTTTGCTGTCCGTGAGTTTACTAAGCGCCAGAGCTGAAGTAGGCTCAGTTCCCTATGTCGTCAGAGGCAGGTGGTGAAGCCCTACTACAGGGGAATCTCTTGGTAGTATCCCTTCTCGGATCAGATGACTGAGCCGGGCTAAGAGGGAGGAGCGTGTGATGTACACTGACTGGGGATGCACTTTGAGTGTCATAGAAAGCAAAGTGCTCCACATAAAGAAGATGAGAGAGTTCTCTGGAAGTCTGTGTTAAATATTTAAAAACTTCTCAATCCTTGGTGGGGTCTCCAAGCAGCCTGCTTCCTTTGACCTTTAAAAGTGTAATTTGGGAACTAAAACAGTAAAATACTCTGGTTTTTGTGTGTGCGGCATGCAAATGAATTGCTTCCTGTGTCGTTCACATAAACACGGTAACCTAGAGATGTATTAGAGATAGGCACCCAAGGTCATTTTCAGAATATAGCAGACTGTCTGTTTCAAAGATATAACTAGATATGTTTGGTTCAATTATTCTGAAAATGGCATGCAAAAAAACAACAAAGCCCCACGTTTATGTAAGCCGACACAGCAGGCACAGCCTGACAGTAGCAATAGTGGGCACGCTGAGGATGAATCACCTGAGGGAGCATAGATAGTACCCCACCTCCCCGTCACACTCATTAAGACAAATCTCTTTTACCATCATGCTTTAGCATTGCCTCAATCACACTTCCACTCGGGACGCATTAAGACCACATATTGACTTTTTACTGTGCCTGTCCGTTTGTGAGTGCCGTGGGCATAAGGGAAGTTAAACGAGAAGAAATGCTCTGATTTATTTATGGCAGGAGCTTCCTGTTTGCAGCCACCTCTCTCAGATAACAGAGGAATCAATTAGTTTGTCCCTGAAAACAAATCCCCCCCCAAAAGGCAACCAATTTAACACTTTCATAATGGCATTTGTGTTGAATGCCTGCCACAAACGATCCAATTTTCACCAGTGGTACAAATAAGTGATGGAGAGCAGCTCTGTTTCGGAGCACTGTATATCAGAGCAGGTCAGAACAGAGAGTAATGGTGGCTACATGAGATGTTTGTCCTGATTTTGACAAGTGACAGGCATCCCTGGGTCTACAAGGGAATATAATTTGCTTAAACAAACTTGATCACCAGTAGAATTTTTTTCTTCTGAATGATGACCTGATTTGCATTAATACAGTGGCCTGAGTTATGCAATACTCAAAATGGCTTCTAGACCCTATATAGTTCACTACATGGCTAATCAAAAGCCATTTTAGATCTAGACTGCTACATATAGAGATAATTAGTTTGCTTTAAGACAGGATTTTACAGTTTATTTCAATCATAAGTCATGAATATTTGCCTAGGACGAGGTTTTAACTGACACTAACTAAACCAGATTTTCTCCATAATTTAGTCATGGCCAATTTCTGCCCACCATACAGCTCTCTCTTATCACCTTATGGCTACCAACCAAGGATGTCAAAGGATATCATATGGTTCCTCCATGGCACGTGAAGCCAGCTGAGCGAATCTTTGTGGACTGCTGCTCAGGCAGCATCAAGGGGTGACATAAAACCCTAGGAGGAAAGCACTATCCACCCACTACCATACTCATGAGCTCAAAGCTGCCCCAGGATTGGTTAGTGTCACTTGTGATTGATAGGGAGAGAATACGACCCCTCTCACCCTAAGAGCTTTCCTTTCTTGGGCACCTGGCCACAGATAGCTGTGGCATCAATGGTATGCGAACTCAGATCTCCAGCTGATATGGCGATCACTATTACAGTTACATTCCTACTACGTATGTGAACAGAAAAGCGCTCGCCCTTTTGTCCCAAGTTCAAATCCCACTGATGCCAAAGCCAACTTTGGCCTGGATCCAAGGGAGCACAATTGGCCATACTCTCTGAGTGGTAGGGATAGCATATGTTCTGTCAATCACAGCGCCACTATCCAATAAAGGTTGTCTGTGAGCTCATGGATACGGATGAGGGCAGATGGTACCTGTGATGTAGAATTAGAAGCAGTTCAGAAAGATGCGGTAGGCTAGCTTTACCTATTTCCTAGGAAACACATTACCTTTCCCCCCTTCCTTGTTATATGATAGGAGATAGCTGGCTGCGAAGGAATTGGCAGATGACCAAATTGGGGATCAAATTATACTGAGTAACAGTATGTATTTTATGCTAAGCACTACATCGAGTCAAACTGGAAAATAAAGTTTTGGTGATGTCTCCTTATCACGTTTGTTGATCAATTATTTTTGGCTCAGGTGCACATCACTTGGCAAAATCTGGACATACATCCAAGATACTCTAATAAGTAATAAATGTTTCAGGCCTGGAGTGTCATCTCCTCATGAAATGCCCTCACACTGATGAAATGAGGATAGGCAAAGTGAATGTGAGTGGAATTAATGTGGTGTGTAGATTATTGGGGGAGAAGAGAGACTAACACTAAGAAAGAAGGTGAAAAGTGGTGAGGACAAAGATGCACACACAAACACACACACACACACACACAACTAGAGCCATACTCGTCCTGGCTGGACACAGCTGGTGCGCTGGTGGAGTCATTGGCGTCATTGGCCAGATCAGCTTCTGATGCGTGGTGGGCTCCTCCATCTACCTGCAAGACTGTAGCTGAATCTGTATTTTGGATGGCATCTGTAGCATTTTTGGGTTTGGATGAAGAGGGGGTGGATTTGGGCGTTTCTGAAGGCCGAGAAGCCTGGGTGACGAGACCATCACTCAGGTCCACCAGTGGGGTGTCAGCAGGTGGAGAGGTAGGAGAGGTTATGCTGGCTTTGGGGGCACTAGACTGAGGAGGGGCTGTAGTTTTGGGGTCAGACGCAGGGGCAGTGCTGGAGTTGAGGGTGGTGCTCTCACTAGCGGGACTATCAGTGACTGGCTCTGAGTTAGTGGTTAAAGAGGGGAGCAAGTCCACCACTGTGGCAGTGGTGTCAGCAGCATGCCTGAGAGGACAGGGGGAGACGAAAGAGAGGGAGAGAGACAGTGAAAGACAGAGAGAGAGAGAGAGAGAGATGGGGAGAAAGAGAGAGAGGGCCATATTGTCAGGAAAAAAAAAACAAAAGAGGTGGAGGGAAGCCAAAGCACACATAGGCATACAGTGTAAGTGAGGGTGTGCTATATGGAAAAATCATATAACAATAATTGAAGACATTTGTAATGATACGCAATATGTATCATGCTATTTAGGTTTGGAATAAAGTAGCAGCAAAGCAACAGAACCACATAAAAATGGTGATGGCGTAGTAGTTTCTGAAGTCCTGAAATCTGATCATTTGTCCATTCATGACCCTATGTTTCATGCATTAGTTGTAGAAATATGAGTGGATTGTGATAAGGACGGTGTCTAAATCAGGGTGAAAGCTGAGAGAGAAATGGGAAGACATCGACAAAGGAGCTGCCATCTGAGTGGGAAAACGGGCAAGGCTAAGGTGTTGACCAGCGCCATTAATGCTGATGCACAGGTAAGAAAATAACCATGACAGGAACAGACTCTTTTTATAATTCCAAATTTTGAGGCTGAAATCTTCACTGCTAGTTTCGAAGACATAAATGCTACCTTCAACCCTGTACTATCTGTGCTGAAAGCCAGTGTGGTCACATTACTCAACTTTTTCTTTGAATATCTTGAAATAGGAGATACTGTCAAGAGTTAATGTAATAAGCTACAATTCACATTTGGTTTTATGTACTGACACTGTGAATGAAGGCACTATCTTACTGAAAACAATTAGTAATTTCTGCCAATTAAAAAAAATAGTTAATTGTAAAAAAAAAGGTCTCATTAACAGCCAGTAACGCCTTTGAGTCATAAATCCTTCTTCTTACATCACTATGGCATTACCGGTAAATATGGCTAGTTAAAATAGCAAGCTAATACTTTGCTAGTGACACCGCTTCCCCAACACGTTAAAAGGTAACTTTTTACAAATGTCAACATTTCAATACTATGAGGTTTACATGTGAGAAGTTGATTCTGTATGAAGATATAATAGTATCTATTCAATTAGGACAAAAGTAATGGCACCCTATAACATGAGGAAGATATAGTGTGTGTGTGATAGCCAACATTGTACAATGGCTGATCTGCATTACTGGCCTCTTATGAGGCATTCTTTCATCATTTTGTCACTTACAGCTCTCTTTGAGCTTTTCCTTTTACAGGATTATGTTGGTGTAACTAATTGTAAATCAGCCATGCCTTGAACATGCCTGGTAATTTACAGATGATTAGCATTATCAACATATGCATGTTAGCAAAGCATGTAAAGCGACAGTACAAACTTGGTGGAACTTTCTAGCTTGGTTTGGCTCTATGAAAACCTTTTTAAAGAACTTTACTAGAAGTGCGAAAAGAGAAATAAAGCCCAAATTGCCAACTCTTTTCATCATGCCACACTATTGTCAGAAAAGGAATACGTATGTAGCTTATGATGTGGTGTACATTCCTGTAATATCGATACGATATTGCCATATCACCCACCGTCCAAGTATAAGTGACAATTTTATGTAAAAAATAAGAATTATACATCCATGCTTGCACCTTTGTTTAAACGCTCATGTCTATAAACATGCACAGTTAAAACACAGCGTAATTAAAGCACACCATGACGCATCTGTGATAAACACTACATGACCGGAAAGTCAAACAGCAGACTTGGGAGTGTTCCTTCCCTGGAAGCGAGCAGACTAATCACACTAACAGCAAGACCTCTCAGTGTGTGAATCATGTGCAGCATTCTGAGCATGGCTCCTTCTCATTCACTGACCATGCTTCACAAATAGCTCTCCAGCAGGTAATGTATTAGCTTCTATTCAAAGCACTCCCCATGCTCACTATTCTGACATTGATGTCATTAGCTGCCCATTCTCATGAAGCCACTTCTTTCAAAATAAGCCTTAATGCATGCCAAGCCTTACTGACCTAGACCACCATTAACTCCACCTGAGAGCCCTTTTCCGTGCTTTCTGTGCATGACTTACGACTTCCGTACATAGCTGTGTGTGTGTGTGCATGCATAGGTGTAAGAGAGACTCACTCAGGGTCGGTAAGCGGGGTGGTCTCATTGGGTTCAGTGGAGATTCCTCCCTCATGGTTGGGGGTGTGCTCTTCCTCGGTCCTCACTTCCACTATGGGCTCTTTAGATTCATCTTTCCTGTAAGAGGTTAATGGAAGAAAGATCAGCGTTATGACCTTAGATACATATTAGTTATCTAAACAGCTTCACAGATGCTCCACAGAGCAATGTGGCCGCTTTCTTTACGTGCTATAACATGAAAATTGTCGATGGATTCGTTGCCTAACTTAAAAATGCAAATGCAACTAATAACTAATCTGTCTAGGTATGCTGAATTTTCCTGCAACACCATCAAATTTCATGTGTAAGCATCCAAGCAAGTTTTTAACTGAATTTAAACCAGATAGTATTCTCTGTTAAAAAAAATAATAATAATCCAACACTTTTTCCCCTTCCTGTATCTCGCATAAGATTTAAAAACCTAGATTTAAAAACCAAAAATTGAGAGAAGTCCATTCAGGTCAGTAATATCTACATCTATGATTATAACCTGTAGTCATTCATTTGTTTTGATATTATGGTTCAATTATGGTTGTTCTTGTTTTTGTTTTTTTTTGGGCTGTGATCTTTTTTTTCAGATGTGTCTTTTAACAGTCGGCAAGATCGAACACATTTAAACAGAAGACGTTTATCAGCATTGTGCCCTGCTTCCAGTTGTTGCCCCAATAGACCAACTTGACTCTTCATTAGCTTAATAAATGTTCTCTATAAAGCATCTCATGGCTCCCAGTTAGCTCATAACTGACATGTGTTTGTTTATGCCAGGTAGTTATGCAAATAAAAGAACATTAGGAAAAAGTTCACAATTGAATTTGACAGGTTCTAAAAACGTGACGTTCATTTTTCTCACACAATGTTGCGAGTTGGACAAACAGTATAGGATATAACAATTATTTTTTGTGTTAAGGTTTTACACATAAAGTTTGTTCTGTGGAGGTTTTACTGTAGCTCAATAACCTGTGTTACCACATGGTGATCCGTTTTGCTTGGTGTTTTGCTAAAGATTATCCTTAAGGATAAAATGTATTAGTTATTGCATTTAAATGTTTTATTTTCTAACAAATTTTGAGGCTCTCTCGTGAAGCCATTTCACTTTTCAGATTCTAACAATGTGAATAGCATAAAACATAACCAGCTTTTGCAGGTCAGCCTGGCCAATTTCTTTATAGTACTGTTCTTCCCTATTTTAAGGCTTCTGAGGTTGTAATAGGCAAGATTTACCCTAATACACTGGCTATAATACCACCCGGTGCTAAACTCATACAGAATTATACCATTTACAAGCCAATTTCACGGTGCAAGTTAACTATAGTGATTTTATGCCTATGACACAGAGACTCCACATTATTCTTATTGAACCTGCATCACAGTGCCCTGCTCTTAACTCCGAGCGAGCAACCCATCATATTGCCATCGTTCTCATTCATAGAGTCAGATAAGCTCCAGTCAGGCCTGTTACGAGTTTCCCTACAGAGCTGATGGAGATGATAATGAAAGTGGAGGTCTGATGGACAGCGCAGTGCCTGTAGCACAGATCGACACAAAACAGAGGGAAGTGATGAAATTAAGTGCTCACGTGAAGGCTGCCTTGCCCTCTTCGATGTCCTTGCCCTTGGAGCTGGGGTCAGACTTGCCGCAGAATTTGACAGCGATGCACATGAGCAGGCCGCATCTGTTGAGGAAGTAGCAGGTGACATCCACACCCACGAGCAGTAGGAGGAAAACCACAATGAGAATGCCCACGATGGCCCCTGTACCAAGGCCAGAACCGCTGTCCACTGGGTCTTAGGAAGAAAGAGAGAGAAACAGGCTAAGTATCTGGTTCGGAAAAAGAAAATTTGACACACAAGACTTCTTTCGTGACTAGGTCTAGTACCAGACTGTGTACATTTAGATTAGGATAACACGTTACTACAAGTAGTGATGCAGCAAAAAATAACGTTCGAGGCCGAGATCAATAACGTGAGTCTTTAGCATCAGGTGCTTTGCATCGTAGGTGACAATAGGACCTAATTTGTTTTGTGGATGTTTCACAACATTAACTATAAATGGATGAAATGAATGATCTGTTGTTTTTAATTCAGTAAATAGGAGGCAAATTACCGCGGTATAATATTGTTTTAAGGACATGCTATTATTGGAAAAATAATCCCATTCAGTGTATTAACAGTAACAGTAACTTTGCGCCAGGTCACATTACATGAACTCTTTGTTGATAATTTTCATAAAACAGCACACCCCAAGTGTATTCTTTACATAGAAGGAATACTGTTGCATTTTTAACCTAATCTCTATCCATCACATTTTACCACATTATGATCTGCATGGTGATCTTGTCCAATATCACCACAGACAAGAATTTTGACATTTCCTTGTACTAAGAATCATATATACGACGCACTGGAAGGACATGGGCAGTTACTGACTTGTCAATACTGTTTTACAAAATGGGATAACGGTCTTACAAAACAGACATAAGAGATTTGGTTGTTCTAGAGATCCTTAAGGATTCACTGGATAATTAAGAGTTATTAGTTTCCAAAAAAAAATTAAAAATCCACTTGGAACACATTCTCACACGGAAACACCCTGTTGCCGGGTTCTACACAGAACCCTTTCTTAAGGGTTCTCCCAGAGAGACAGCTGAATAACCTGATTTGAACTTTGCTCCTAACTTGGCTAAAACCTAACCCCAAATAATTCCCTCTACAGAGCCACGACTCTGAAAATATGAATTTAGAAAAATATCTGCCCGAAGAATTTATCGTTCCAGAAATCATTCCAGGAAAAAAATATTTTGTGAACGCCAAAACAGATCTAACATTTACTGACTGTCTCAACAACTTTTTTCTCAATACAGCTAAACAGCTTGGAAATACACTGGAGTGTTTCTTTAAATAAAACTCATCAACTTGTGCTATTACTGTGCGTACTCTGACATTTAAAAAGACTTACTGGGAGTTTATTGACTTTTAGTACAGATTATGCCTTTTCCACTTCTCTTTAATTGTTGCTCTGTGTGGCCTGACTATGACTGATTCCAAGAATAAGCTTTAATGATGTTTTGAAATATGCCTATATTTGCTTGGCACTTTTCCCTTGTTGACGATAGGGGAATCGTGCTTAATTTGTATAGCTATGGATGCCAGTAAATAAAAATGCTTTTATAGGTTACTCAATTGTATTTTGCATGTTTGATTTCAGCAGGTTATCAATAACCAGCGCAAAACAACAGAAACAGTGAGTTAAAAAATTCTGCATCATTACTCATCCAGCTGAACAAATTTTTGTTTCATCCCTGTGGGGAAAAAAAACACAATTATTCCTTGCTTAGTGAAGAACAAAGCCAGACACACCGCACACACGTTTCCTGTGGTAAAAATACAACAGCTGAAATGTACAGGACAGCACTTCCTTGGGAAGACTGCATAATGTTTATGCAGTGTAACACAGAAAGCTAAAAACCTGATCATCCTGCATTACTCATCTGCACAGCGTCCACTGTCAGAGGCGAAGGTGATAGCAGCTTGTGTCCTCCATCTAGCAACGTTTTTACACAGAAACTGCGCTGGTGTGAAATTGAGACTCTAATCTTATTATTAAGGGTTTGGTGCTTTAGAGCATTGCTACTTTAGAGGACTGTGCAGTCGTATAAAAACACATGCTTACACACTGACAAAAAGAAATCAGACCATATTACATGCATTTCAACTTAATAAAACAAGACCAAATGGTAAACAGGAATTGCTGTACTACTTACCAGCGATAAAAATGTTTACACCATGGAAACTATCTGCTACTACAAGATATTCTTTGAGATATGGACACAATTTGAAAAGAATCTATAAGCCTACAGAATGCTTTGAGTGAATGAGTGGGTGGTGGAAACATAGTGAGAACATTTGCCTTTGGTCCATGATGTCATGAGTGCAATATGAGCTGTTAAGATCCTGTTAATGTTCTGCTACTGCTATTGTGCCCTTGAGCAAACCTGCACCCACACAGCACTCCAGGGGGAATGGACTGGCAACTGGAATTTGTGCTCAGAGCAAAAAATATCAGCTGTCCATAATTACATGAATACATCTACAGCAATTATACCACAATTAAACATATACCACTGCCTTCTAAAGGTCAGGTCAGGAGGTGGTGATTAATTTTCTATAACAGAAGCTCTGACAGATGCAGGGTTTATATAATATGCTCATTCTGATATTTTATGGTTGCTACAGTGGTGCTTGAAAGATTGTGAACCCTTTAGAGTTGTTCATATTTCTGCATTAATCACCAGATGTTCACACATGTCCTAAAAGTAGATAAAGAGAACCCAGTTAAACGAATGAGACAAAAAGAAATGATACTTGGTCAGTTATTTATTAAGGATAAATGTTCCGAAATTGCATATATGTGAGTGGCAAAAGTATGTGAACGTCTAGGTTTAGCGGTTAATTTCATGGTGAAATTAGAGTCATGTGTTTTCAGTCACTGGGGTGACAATCAGGTGTTTTCTGCCTATCAAAGTCTGATCTTCACAACACATGGCTATGGTATTAATTATCAATTAAATTGTCCCACATTCGAGAAATAATAGAAATTTAGTCATCGTAGCTAAAAAATGGCCATTTTGCCATTTTTTAAAAGGTAATACAGTCTGTAGAAGCACATATGCTGGCAGATAATAAGGAACATTTCTTCTCAAAGGTGCAATGCAAATGTAGCCCTGAAGGTACAACAGCATTCCTCAGGGTCCCCAATTATGTACTGTGAATAACTCTAAAATGTACACTACATTCTTTTGGTCTTCTAAGTAAACTTACAAAAGACAAGTGATAAGTGTTTGTACCCTGAAAGATATGCTTCACTGAGCAGTATAGACGACCGGAGAAACTGAGAAGCTCAAAGTAGTATGAAAAGTGCGAAGAAATAGGAAAAATGAAATAAAAATGTTCTGCTAATTCTGCCCTCCTGCTGAATTAATATTAATTGCCAGCATTCACTGCTTCTTTTCCTGCAGAACAGCCTCTGTGAAGCCCTGTTATCTTTCTCCAGCATGTGCTTTCCAGTCAGTCATCGTTGCCAGGTTCTATGCTTTTCAGGATTGAGGGTGCAGGCTACATGGGATATGTCTGATTGGATGACGGAGTTGAACATGAACACCTCTTTCAAGTTGACTTACTATTTCTTAGCTTTCATAGATTAGGTTGGAAAACATTATTTCTGCAACTTCTTAATATACAAGCTTTGCACTCGATAAAAATTTTCTCTGAACGCTTCTCATCAGGGACCATTCAGCTCAGGAACAGCAGTCTTAGCCAAAATAACCCTCAGTGTTGTTCTGGCTGTGTAATTAATTATCATTAGCTGACATTCTGTCAGGGTCTAAACTAAAATACCTATATCTAATGAAATGTGCCCTTAATTTAGAGCCTTATAAATAAAGCAAACACATTTAAATGTGTCAGGAGACCATGAATTATTGATGCCTTCAAAGCAGAGTTAAGGAGGAAACGGATTAGAGAGAAAGCAATGCAATTTTCACAACACTTTACATCATAACTTGCAGCTTCATTGTGCATCAGTTAGGAGGACATATAACGCTTCTCTTAGAACACATTACACAAGAATCTGTCTTAACTAGTCTCTGTAGTGATATGAAATACCTCCCCAATCTAAACAAAAAAAGTGTTACTTAGTTCCAGCAACATTTGTCTTCATAACGCAAAATACATTTTGCATCAATTTTTGGAAGAAAATGTTTCATTTAGCACCAGATAGGGTTCTTCAACTTGTCTCTCTGAGGGACTTCTTGGGGGATCTAACACTCTTTTTAAAGCATTACTTTCCAAATGCACATATTGAAAACCTGTAAGCTACACTCTTAGTAAAAAGAAACCTTTTAAGGTTTAAAGGATCTCAGCTTCATAATAGAGTCTATGTACAACCATTTCAATGTCTAAAGGTTCCTCAGAGGGACAAGCAAAGATCCTTTAAAGATCCCAGATTTTCTGAGAGTGTCCAATAATGCACTCTAATACCCCTTTTCCACCAACAGGGAATAGGTTCTTGAACCGATTCTTGGAACCTTGGTGCCAGCTAGTGAACCAGTCCATGTTTTCATCAGTTCTGAGCAGAACTACTGTAATCAAGGATGGGCCCTCAATGGAGGGCGTTCCACAATGCACAACAGAAGTAAACAGTAGTAACAAGAAGGCAGGTCGCATCGATTACCTGTGAGCGTTTATTCTGGTATTGCAAATATTTGTCTGATTTATCCTCTTCCATTGCATTCTCCACTGCTGTGCTCTGCTTCCTCTCCAAACTAATGACACACCCACTGATTTCGTCACGATTCGCTTTGGAAAAATAGCTTTTGGTTCCAGATTGTAACCAACTTTTCAGGTTCTGAACCAATTTACTTTTGGTTGAAAATGCTCCGAATGGTTCAAAACTCGGTCTGTGAACCAGAATGGGACCTGCTCCCTGTTGGTATAAAAGAGATATTGGAGGAAAAAAGTTGAATCAGGTCCCCTATATAGGCTTCTATGTAGAACCATGCAACACAAGGTTTTCCTTTCAGAAACGGCAGAACCCCTTTACGCTATGCTCTTATGGTACTTTAGGTTTTTTAGCTTCCTAAAAGAGTTTTAGGAACTCTACTTATGCTTCTTTCTCAGTAGTAAACACGCATTTGGAGAGTCCTCCAAAGAACCTCTAAAGAGTTTGTCAGCCAGCCAAAATGGCTGAGAAAAGGAAAGGGATATACGATCGTTTTTCAGTGCACCAAAATGCCAAGTAAGCCAATAAAGTCCCAGTAATATCAAAGGCATATTTTAGTTGATTTAATTGGGTTATTTATTTAAGAATTACTTCAGCCTTTAGAACTGTACTTATTTTGAGCTTTATATTCTTTTACAGCTACTGAAGCAGTCTCAGAGATTAGTCCAGTAACACATATGACTTTAGAATGTATTTAAAACATTTGCTCATGCTAATCATGCTTTATTGACAATCTCTTTTTTTAGTAGCTGACCTATAACGCTAATAAGGAATTTCTTATATATTCATTTAATACAAGTAGAGTACTTTTGGTGGCATCTTTTGTGTCCCTCTCCAAAATTACTCTTGGGAAACATTTTTGTTTATTTGCCTCCCAAAGAGCGAAATGACATTTCTGCCCTTGGGATAATTTTTTTAAAATCATTTTCAAATGGATCTTCATGTAAGACTGGCTCTTCAATGAGCTATTCAAAGAACCTCTGTAGAACCCTTTCACCTGGTACACTTTCAATCCCAGTAAAAAAGGTTGAGTCTAGAACTCTAGAACTTTGTTCAGCTTATCTTTTAGGAGCCACTTAACAGTTCTAATAAACCTACAACACTAGGTATGGTTTTTAGAAAGAGTTTTAAGTAGATTGCTTTTAAAGAGCTAACAAACCCTTAATTATCCATCCAGTATTAACATCTGTCTTGAGTGAGCTAATCAAAAGTACAGAGCTGAGACACATAGCTGTTCACACCTGGCATTAGTAACCAGTGGAGTTCGGATACATCATTTCTAAACACAGCTTTCTGCTACATTCGCATTTTCAGACAGAACTGTCCAATAAATCCTATTTCATGCACATGGATGGGCTGTTTCAAATGCTTCAGTTGCATGGCCTGCAACAAAACGTATAAATGAACGGCAGATGAGACAACTTGATTTCCAAACAGTCTCACAGTGATTACATATTTGGACAAGCATTATATTAAGTGGTCCATTCTTGCTGTCCTTTGAGATACATTCGCATTCGCACTGCATATGTGATGAGGTCACATGTGTCTCATACCAACTCTGAGTCTGGCTTGAGTGACTGGATCACAGGTAGGTACGTTCAAATCACATTTGGTGCCATTCACAGCTGTACTGTAGCACTGTCCACTAACGATCGGATCACCCATGACCCATGTAAATTCCAGGTGTAAACGGAGTCTAAGTGTGACTTACACTTATAAACTGTTTTATCAGGTCAACTTACCATCTTGGTCACTTTGGGGGAATATAATGTTGGTCTGCCTCAAGGTACAGTTTACCACCTACCTATCCATCAATGGAAAGGTTCCTCAAAGGACCATCACAGACCAGATACATTAGTACGAGTGCAACACACAGTACTATAGTATCTGTTCTGCAGTGGAAGATGGACAGGGTAAAGGGGAGCTGACAAATGTGAACAACAAACGATAGTCTACAATTAGTGGATGGATTCTGTATACAGATAGGTGACAATAAAGGAAAAAAGCAAACGTTGTAAGACGCTGAGTCACTATGAATCACCAAAACAACATTAATGCTCCTTGTCTTCAATTCTAGAAACTGTACTGTACTGTACTGGAGGGATCATCATCACTCTTCCAAAAGAACTGTGGTGTGATGATGGTGATGGAGGGAACCAGTGAAGGTCTTAGCGTAAGATGTACACTACCAGTCAAAAGTTTGGGCACACCTTCTCTTTCATAGGTTTTTATTTATTTTTTGTTTTCTACATTGTAAAACAATACTGAATACCTCAAACTATGAAGCAACACATATACTGAATTATGTAGTA
>JAQQZR010000011.1:8220273-8231867 GCA_030068235.1 Notoglanidium macrostoma | reverse complement strand
AATGCTTTTCAGTGAACAGGTGCGCCTCGTTAAAAGCTTATTAGTGGCATTTCTTGCCTTCTTAATGCAGTTGAGACATACAGTAACTAGTAAATGGGAAATGATAAAAATACAGTATTGTTTATAACAACCCTGTTGAACAACTGCAGTAATCCATATTATGTCAACAACCGCTCAACTAAGTAAAGAGAAACAACAGTACATCATTACTTTAAGACATGAAGTGCCTTTTAAGTAATAAAAATAAAGAAAAAAACATGAAGGTGTGTCCAAACTTTTGACTGGTAGTGTACATCATCAAACCATTGAGTGAGTTCTTGTGCCCTGTATGTGGTGGCAGAGTCGTCCTGGATGAGACCACTCCCACCAAGATAAAATGTTTCTTTATAGTGTAAAGGTGATGAGTCAGAAGAGTTTTGAATTGATTCTTTCCTCCAAGAGGACAAGTGGACCCAAAACAAGCCAGCAGTATAAATAAGTGTCCCCTCTAGCATGACAGATCCAGCTTTTCAATTAATTTGTCACACGTCTGAGGTGCCCTTTCAGAAAAAAAGTGTTTCTCCAGGATTCTTGGGATATGTAAAATCCCAAGAATCCTAGCTACCTAAAAGGAATCTACTTGGAATCCCTTCTGATGTTCCTTCTAAAACATAATACGTGACAAACAGAAGAACTCTTCAAGGTTCCAGGTTTAACCAAGGCAAAGCTAGGAAGTCAAAATTTAGGTTATCTATTGCTGGTTTTTGATTTCCTACGAGTTTGAAAAGCTTTCTTTAGTGTGTTAGAGAATTCAATGCTGGGATTATCACCTCTACAGTCCTCAACAGTGCCTTAATGATGAGAACTGATCACTCCCTTGGACAGTTATACTATACTACCACTCACTCTCTCCCTGTCTATAAGATGTTATTATCAGATGCTATGTTATTGCCTGTATTTTTATCCATCTCTGATTCCAGCTGCGTTTTGGAGAGCACATCTGGCTTGAGAAAATGGGAGGCACGACTGGCAGCTTTAATCTACTGCCCAGCTCGAGAGGGTTCAGAGCTTTCTGCGGCCTAACATTTGTTTTGTTCTGCTCTGGACCGCATTTTAAGCGCAGCAATAAATCACATCACACGTCTAAGAACAAAGGCTGACTCTGAGCTCTCCAACGCCAAAGCCCCCACCTGCCGAGTCAGCAACATGTCCAGAATGTCCTATAGGCCTCTCACCTGTCTACACAGATTCTCACTGCAGAGATGACAAATTGAATATGAAACACTAGTAGGAACATGCGGGGAAATGTATCAGGCTGCTTAAAAAGTTTCTTCTGGGTATGAGGTATCTTCTAGAATGATATATGTGCATTTTAAAAGGAAATGAATATGGAATGAACTCATGATTGTAAGCTGGCAGCTCCTCTTCTCTTGGGCCTGGACAGAATACTGGATAAGTGCAGAGTGTAAAGCTAAACTGTATGTTATAACACATTTACCAATAATATTTAATGATTAACGAAGTTAAGTAATGTAATTTTTTTTGCAGAAAAATGTGCCCCTAATTACTGCGGCTCATCCAAGACATTGTTTTGCTGTGTATAAAATATTGAAATAAGCCAATGAATAAACTACACATTATTAATACTATTTATTAAGCCAAATTGCTATGTTCTATCCTATCATATAAGTATAGAAGATATGCTAAAGTGCTATGTTTAGAAGAGATACTGCTACCTCGAAAAACCCAGATAAAGTTAATTAGACACTCCTTTTCAAATAGAATTTAAAAGACTTTGCTTTTTTGCCTTTTATTTCAAGCCTGTCCCAGACTTCCTGAAACTCTCTATTAAATTTGGCTTTAATATAATTAGAGTGAATGAACCTTCCATACTCACAGTAGCATGCTCTAGACTGACGGTCAAAAAAGTGGATACCATGCAGAGAAGAGATTTAGCTACAGAGGGCATGGATCACCCCAGTTTGTATCCCAGGTTCATCCAAGGTTTCTACTGGCTCAAATATACAGATAAGAATAAAAACTTGATTAGCTGCATATATCTCTGCATTGGCTATTTAAATATTGCAAAATTATTTAATCTGTTTTTTTGTAATTGTGTTACATTTAGGCTAGCACATTGCTTAGCTAAATAACAGTTATGTCTGGTGATGTCTTATGTTTTTTGTTCAATGGAATGGAATTATCAATGTCGCTGGACTACAGTGAGGTGTTCGGGGAATTAGTCTTTGGTTATTTAGCCTCTATACTCTTTGATAGCTGTTAGGATATTAGGTTATCCTTTTCATAGTAACATAGCTAAGATAGGTTTAATGATATCCAGCCCAACAACTTATAACCAGTTTTTCTTCCCCAGGTGTCCTTGGTATAGGACAAAATAATCACTGTTTAACATTCAACCATGATATTTACAAACCTGGGCCATCATTTATCAACAGCGCGTATGCATAATGGGCACATACAAGCATTCCTATGCAAAGTGTGGAATTTATGAACTTGTATGTAAATATAAGCACAGCTCTGACCATGCTTCCACACAACACCCGGTGGCAGAACAGGGGAACTGCAAACAGAAAGCATTGAGAGTGTCACACAATGCCTTTAACAAGCTCAACATCCACATATGTTCACATATGTTGGTATTTTCTTGGATTAACACTTACTCAATAAGTAGTTTTGTTTAGTTAGAAACAGACACGTAGCCTAGTTGCTGTCAAAATCTAAAAAATGCATCTCTGACAGGTGTTTCAAAATGTAACACGGCTTATCTTGCATCACTGGAAGAGCTAGTAAACCATGCCCTCCGCAAGATGCGTGTTTTCAGAGAGCGGGCTGATTCATTTTCTGAGAGGACAGAGAGGTTGCTGAAAAGGTATCGCTTCCCAAAACTGATATGGATAGATTTATGCCATGATTTGGGACGTATGTTGCAGTGAGAAACTAAACCCTTGTTTATTTTCTTCTCTCTCTTTGCTATTAGTCCAGTGAGGACAGAAAAAGTGATTTTCATGTGTTTTTTAGAGGTATGTTTTATTACCATATATGGTTATTTAGGGGCGTGTCTGAATGCAAATGACCCCAACATGCACGAGCATGGCGGTTTAGAACACATGGGATTTATCAACCCTGCTACATACTGGTGTGCGAACGACTGACTGGCGTGTGCACGTTTGATAAATAAATAAATAATTTTGTACTTATGCACATTCAAAATTTTATTCATAAGCCAGAATTTAGTACTAACCTTATACTACAAAATGTTGATAAATGAGGGCCCTGATGTAAAAAGTAGATACTGACATGAACATGGGAGTAACCCGAAGGAAGTGGGCCTGAGCCACCCTAATATGGATATCAGGCCCATCCTAGATTCCTGACGGCAACAAAAAACAAAAAGGAACAAAATGACCCATATGTTGCATCATCACTATAATATCTCAGAAAATATACTGTTTAAATGATGTTACTGGTAAAATGTTCTAACTGAGTATAGTTACTCCTGATGCTTTTTTGGGCCAAGCTACAAAAAATATGTTGGTTCCTACCTAGCGTAGTACTTTGTAATCTTGGCAGTTAGTGGAAAAAAGTAAAAGCAGAGTCACTGGTCTACAATGAGATAATTGCAATCTTCAACAGTCACCCTAGATGTCTGGAGTTAGTGTTGTAAAAGGCAGGCCACTGGTTAATTAGCCTCTGGTTAATTAGCTTATACAGACCATGGTGCCATCAACGATTCAGCAGTTAAATGCACGGACATCAAGGCAATTGTGTATTGTTTAAAATTGAAAAATGTGCTTTTCTCCTTTCGGTTTGTGATAATGAGGTTAATTAGCATTCTCATTAGGAGACATAACGCTTGCTTACTCGCGTTCCTGACTTAACCAGGCGTCCCTCTAAAATGTAAAATAAACTTTAGCTACAATCCTGCTGTGGAATTAAAATGGCTACGTGCTCCAATCTTTCTAATTATTTGATACAAAATGAAAAAACAAACAAACAAACAAATGTAATAAATAAAACAACCTCCTGCCTAACAGGTAGGAAAGACCCAGGTGATTGGCAAGTGTTTCCAAGAATCATGGTGCTTGATTTTCATAATTTTATTATTATTAGAATCAGAAAGCAAACGTCACTCTGGAGACCATTTTAAACACCCCAGTTCCCAACGCCATATGCTACTCATGAGTTGTTACATTGCAAGACATTTTGACATTAGTTATTTGACAACTGATGCCCTCCTTGGAAGTGAAAATACAAAAGGATTTTCAAATAACTTAACGCATTTTGATACACCAACCTTGGTTAATGACAGACAGTCGGCCGACAGGGAATAATATAGCAAGTGTCACAAACATTCTTTTATTATAAGTGTTACAGAAGTTCACACAAACGCCTACGGATGCCGTGTTTGGTTTTCAGACAAGGAGTGAAGTGTCCTAAAAAATGTCATTAAAAAGAAAAAAAAAGCTCTAAAGAATTTAGCAGTTCACATGGTGATGGATGATGATGAGAAACCATCAGTAAAGAACACACCTGCCTTTCACAGCTGAAGGCTCTGTGGGCCAGTTTGAACCAACACTCAGCACCATGGCAGTGTGGAGAAAACACACACTACGTTCACACTGTATTATGATCCAATGTATTATGAACTCCAGCTAGCATACGGCTATGACTCAAGATCCCATAGTGCTTCTTCCACTTGATCCAAGCTCACATTACTCCTTCATTAAAAATACATTTATCTTATTTTTTTTTCTTAAAGCCTAGAGTGATTACTGCATGAGAACACACTGGTATGTAGTTACAAAACCGTATTACAGAGTAGAATCAAAGCACACTTCGGACAGTGGTAGTACGTTTTGAATATGTTCTTTTTTTTCCCCTCAAGAAAGAAGCAAAGAAAAAAACAGAGTAAATAAAAAAAGAAAAAAAAAAAATCCAGAACAAGTAGCACACCTTCATATTTTTTTTTTTAGAATTATCTAAAATTATGTACATTTTGTCACAAAAAAACATTTTTTTTATATTAACACACAAGCCTGACCTCTTGAAAATAACCTTCAGTTATGAGCCCTGTGATCAAACTAATAGATCTAGGAAGATAAAGAAATAAGAAACTGAATTCATGTGATCAAAGCAGGATTTGTATAAAATCCCTTGGTTGAAGACACCCTCTCAGTGACTGAACACTGAAAGCATCACCAAGAGGAGCCTGCAGACATTCTTGGTAGGCACAAGATGTTCTACAGTGCTTCAGAAAGTCCATGATTAAACAAAACAAACCCAAACTTTCAAACCACATTGATGGTGCCTAATTTTGACAGAAAAATTCATGAGAAGAAAGAACAGAGAGCATGAAAACAATCAGAGTGAAAAAAAAAAAACATTCAGAATGATGCAAGTATTGAGTACTCGGCTTAACCCCGTTAACATGTAACTGATATTTCTTTCTTTTTAGTGTTGTTCTTGTTTGTTAAGCTTGCAGTGGGATCAGAAGATCAGAGGATCAGAAGGTTGGCGGTTGGAGATTGGGCCGGGGGAAGGCAAGCACTCCTCTCTTCAGTCGAGCTCCAGTTTATGAGAGCAAGAACACAGTCAGCATGGGGAGCATGAGAGTGACCAGCGCGTACGTGACACAGGAGCAGCCAAGGGTAGCTGACGTAGCCAACACCAAGGTCACGACCACCACACCATAAACACAGCGGCAGGGGACCACAGAGACAGTGCACACCACCACCGAAAAAAAAAAAAAACAGAACAAAGTTCCCAAAGGACAGGAAAAAAAAAAAGAAAACCAAAAGAAAAGCCAGAGTGTTTTGCATATGAGAATGTGATGGTCCAGCAGTGTCCGAGTTCACAGATAGAGACAGAACAAGGGAAAGAGGAGGGAAGGAAATGGGGAAAAAGGGAGAGAAAACAGAGAAAGAGACAGAATATGTCAAATACAGAAACATAAACTTGAAAGATTACTATAGATTAGAAAAGAATAATAAAGGAAAATGCAAGCAAGTTAATACAAACAAAAAAAGAAAAGCCATCGCATGTTAATAGCGCAGAATGACAGGGGCAGCGTAGCGCGCTATGGGTCAAGGACATACAGAGATGGTAAACGATGAAGGGTGGGGTAAAACATTAAGCAACGTCCCTGGTATTAAACATAATGAATAGTCTGTGAACAAATTTGAACCTTGATTAACTGAATAATTCAGCATTGAATAGGTATAAATCTATGAAACGAAGTACTGTTTTTTCCAGCCGAACTGTTTACACCAGGGAGTGTTGCAGTTGGACAAAAACCTAAATCATAAACAAGCAGTGATGCAACATGGTGTAAATGGTTTGTTGGATGACTGACTGAGCATTCAACTGTTGCAAAAACTAAGCAACCTTAGCGGCCATTGCTTTAGAACAGCATCGCTCCAGGTCAGCTATATCTGGGGAGATTTGGATAGCTGAATGGAAATTTATGATGCCTTATTGCTAATGCCTCAGTATTACAGTTCCTACCGATTGACACTGTGTCTCATCCACGTACCAAAAATAAAAGGTCAGGTACACTATATGGTCAAACATTTGTGGACATCTGACCATCATGCTCATATGTGCTTATTGAACATCCCATTCCAGATTTAGTCCCACTTTGCTGTTATGACCTCCATTTGTCTGGGAAGGCTTTCCACTGGATTTTGGGGCGTAGCTGTTGGGATTTGTGTATATTCAACCACAAGAACATTAGTGAAGTCAGGCATTGATGTTGGACAAGGAGTCCTGGGGTGCAGTCAGTGTTCCAGTTCATCCCAAAGGTGTTCAGTGAGGTCAAGGTCAGGGCTCTGTGCAGGTCACACAAGTTCTACCTCTCTAATCTTGACAAACCATGTCATCATGGACCTTGCTTTGTACACAAGGGCATTGTCAACATGGAAAGGGTTTGGGCCCCTTTGAAGAGGTTCAATTGAAGGGAGATTGTAATGCTATACCATGCAACGAGAGCCTATAAAACTGTGCTTTGAAATTTATGGCAACAGTTTGCGGAAGAACCACATATGGGTGTGATGTTCAGGACAAACAAAAACTTGGCCATATAGTCTATCATGTAGTCTCAGACTGCTGATATCCTTTTTCCCCACCTTTTTAGCCAAAAGCTTCAGGATCTTGAACATTGCAATCTGATTGGCTCTTTGCACTTTGTTACAATAGGACAACAAACATCTGAACACCGTGATGCAATGAGATTGAAGTCACTGGATTAAAAAAACTGGTCTTTAAAAGTTCTTCAAAAGCTTAGTTTGAAAATTTAGTTAGTTTGGGTAAATGAGATATCTTTATTTGTTTGCTGACATGATTCAGAAATATAACATGGCTAGTTATTTTCAACATCTGTCACATGACCTCTGTTTGTGAAGACAGCCAAGTCCTGGCCATGTTTCACGATGAAATGTACCAGACTCTCAAGCAAAAAGCTAGAGGCCTGGCCTGCAAGACTTTATATTACATATACCTAAAGTCGACAGACCTGTATGTAATCTGGTGCTAATAAAAAAACGAGAAAATAACTTTTCTCGTTTCTGAACAGCTGCTTTTGAGCAGCTGCTGAGGCTGAGGCAATGCAGATGCTGGACCAAAAATAAAAGCCTTGATGTCTTTTGATTGCCCACATGTTACTCACTGAAGCTAACTACTTGGGCACAGCAACATGTAAGCGTGGGCACGTTCTGCAAATAAGAAGCAAAAGAACACACTGAATCTATTTTTTTAACTCGATCCATCTGACCCTGGTATGCCAAAGCAGTCTAAGATCCAAACCTCCCACTGTTTTTTATGACTGATTCCCATCAAGCGGATGAGAGAAAGCAGGTGCCATGCACCAGCACAAGCCTGTTAGGTCCCCAGAAAAGCATTAACGCATTAATCTTGTTAAAGCATCACCATGCAAAACCAGAGGCTGCATCCCCACAGAGACAAGGGCCACAGTCCAATCAGTAAAACCTTGCTACCGCAGTGAGCCTGCAGTGAGCTGAACCTTAGCCTTTCAGACAAAGATAGAAACAGAAAAGAAAGACAGAAAGAAAGGGCCCATTTCTTGATCCGTGGGGAGGCAGGTTACATAAGAATGCAAACTTGTCTGAAACCACAGCCCTGCAAACAAAGCACAAAGCAGCCAAAGCCAATGCAAGGGAGGGGCGTAGGAGTGACAGGGATTCTGTGAGGCTGTGCTTCTTGAGTACCAAGCAGAAAATCTCATCGTCGCTGATAGAATCTTTGAGTGGGGCAATATAGCTGGCTAAAAGAGCAAGCTGAAAGCTGCCAGAAGAGTTGGGCCGCAAGTAAAGACCTGGAGAGCAGCTGAGTGATACTAAGCTAGAGTCACGTCTCCAGGCTTAACCCCCAGCAGCTCTCCTAGCCATCTCTCACTGTTTTATGGCTCCACTGAGCTAAACCAGTCTCATCTACCTCTGACTGTATCACTGTCTGTAAAACCAGGAGAAGCCTGGATACAATCCAAATAGCCCACATAATCCCTAACCAGAGCAGATGAGAAACGAGTTAACTGGGGCTAGGGGTGGAGCATTTTGGGGTTTAGAGGCTGCAGGCTGTGCTGATTGACAGGGGCTGTGGCTGTGGGGTAGGGTTTAGAGGGGAAGAGTCAAAATTAATAGTACCTGGGATGGAGGTGGGTTCTGCGGAGGTCCTGTAGTAGAGGATGCCTGGCTGGGAGCGGCCCTGCTGGTTCTCAGCCACCACAGAAACCTCATACTCTGTGTTCCAGTCCAAATCTCTTATTACGTAAAACTCACTGCTATTAGGGACACGAATCACTGGTTTCCAATTGTTCTGGTCTTTCTGTTTGCACACAGGCACAGAAATACACAAATGGTCAGTATTGCTGACCATGTAACAGTCAGTAACCTGACCTCTGATATAAACCCAATCAGAAACATGAAAGAGTATGGAGAAGCATTTTTTTCTGAATTAATTATAACCAAAATTCCAAAAAGTTGGGATATGCAAATAAAAACAGAGTGTAATGATTTTCAAATCCTTTTTGACCTAGATTCAATTGAATACAATACAAAGATAAGATATTTGTGGTTCTAACTGATAAGCTTTATTGTTTTTTTGTAATATACACTAGTTTTGAATTTGATGCCTGCAACACGTTCCAAAAAGGTTTGGACAGGGGCAACAAAAGTCTGGGGAAGTTGTGAAATGCTCAAAAAAAAAACCCTGTTTGGAACATTCCACAGGTAAACAGGTTAATTGGTCCCAGCTGATAGTATCATGATTGGGGATGGAAGGGACATCACAGTTCAAAGGCAAGAATGGGGAGAGGTTCACTGACATGTAATTTCACAACATTTCAGGTTCTCAATATACAATAATAATTTAGGGATTTCATCATCTAAAATCCATAATATCATCAAAAGATTTAGAGAATCCAAATAAGTCTTTGCACATACTTACACGTAACATACACATATACATAACTTTTTTGGAACGCGTTGCAGGCATCAATTTCAAAACAAGTGCATATTTACAAAAAACAATAAAGTTTATCAGTTTGAACATTAAATATCTTGTCTTTGCATAGTATTCAACTGAATATAGGTAAAAAATGATTTGCATGAATCATTGCATTCTGTTTTTATTTATGATTTACACAGTATCCCAACTTTTTTGTTATTGGGGATTAACTATGGTGTATCTTTTTTTTTCTGACTAGGCAACCATAGACTAACATGCTTGACTGAAGATGTCTATTATGTGGCCACGTGTCTGTGACTAGAGAACTCTGAAGAAATGTTTTTTTATAGGAGAATTATGGAGTAATAGTTTCCTAACTGGAGAATTGGAGTAATGTGCTTCTGACTTGGAGACCTTTGGAATGACGAGTATCTGACTGTAGAACATTGGAGTAATATGCTACTGACTGGAGAAGTACAGAGTGGTGTATTACTGACTGGAGAACTATGGAGTATCATGTTACCTCATATCCCATCATACTCACAGGTTTATAGCTCAATAGGTACTGTTTGATGGGTGAGCCCCCATCATCCTGCTTGATCCAGTTGACCTTCAGGTCATTGCCTTTGGACAGCAGCTTGGCCTCCAGTTTTGGAGGATTAGGTTCCCCTGAGGAAAACACATGAATAGTGAGAGAAGAACAGCATTTGCTTGGTTTTCGCGTGAGTGTCCTAGCCCAGGCCCTCGACATGTACACAGTAAACACAGGAGGCTCAGCTCACACCCTTTAGAAAATAGTTATTAACTGTAATATCCAATCTAATTCTGCTCAATCCTGAGCGACAGAGTATGGTATAGCGTTTTGCCAGGAAAGGTTACGTTTAAAAGGACCTTATCAATGTTGAATCAGTGAATGTTCAATTTAAAGCCTACTAAACGGTAGAATCATTACTTCTTGAACTGGGCTGAATAGTAAAAGTGTCATGCAAATTATATTACTTAAAATGCTAATGAGTTTTAATATAGAGAAAATTGTTACCCTTCATGTATTCAAATCATTTTACAGCTGGGTTAAAAGTTATGCTGGGAAAAGTAAAACGAAGCAAATTTTTCAGCATGGGCTTATATTTTCTGGTACTGTCCAGTACTCGCTTGGATGTCATGAACCGAGGACAGTTCTTCCTGTCTCCCTGAAGTGTTCTTGGTTTGACCTAACTATTGATGATGCATTAGTACCAGACGTTCCAGCAGGGGCAGACCAAAATATCTACAATTCGATCCGACACTGCTCACTAGTCAACTCATAAATATTAACTGGAACAGAGTATGCAACATTCTTCAAATGCTTACAGGACTGTTCTTCGTTCTCATGTTGATAGTTAGTTCCTACAAGAGACCATGGCAAGAACACACTTACCAAGATTGCACGTCTGTTCCTCACATTCTTGGTACTGAGCTACACCTCACCGGAGGTAGGTTTTAAAAGACTCCTCCCTAATCTTCAAACCATCGCATCAAGAATAATCACTTACACAATTACTCTTAACATTCACCATGGGAGCATTAACTTTTCAAAAGTATGTTTCATGTCCATAATTGGTACTAACCTAGCTTACATGACATAGGTTATACCATGTTAACTAACATCATTAAAACTAAACATAACTAAAAACACTGCACAACAAAGTTTTTGCTTCTTGAACACTGTTGGGTGTTTCTTATAGATTTTTGGGTCCTGATCACGAATATCACATCAAAATTTACCCACCACATACCGTTTCAGAGAAATCTTCAGTTTTGTCATGATTCTTTCTTATATTTGTATATATTGCTCATCAGGCGATCCACATCCACATTGAACGATTTGGTCATAGATTTGGGTCTGTCAAAAGCAAAAGCCGAGCTGCTGGGTTAGAGACTGCAGGAATGGTGTTTGCTGTGACCAGGTACGAAAATTTCTGTGTTTCGAGGCCGATGTCATGATATAACCAAGCCTTTTGCACAAGTTGACAGTCTCTGTTTCTGTTGTGACATTGAAGGATTGTTCTCGGCCTTGGTTTGTGATCACAACCCGGAAGAGTGGCGTCTCTTCATTGATTCGTCAATGTTAAGCCTGAAAGCTGTTCTGCTACACA
>JAQQZR010000011.1:8199170-8220120 GCA_030068235.1 Notoglanidium macrostoma | reverse complement strand
TATTGTCAGTAAACATATAAATGTCTATTTCTCAGAGTTCCTACGTGACGCAGTAAAACCAAAACTATATTTGTGCATACCCGGTAGGTACCTGTCACAATCAGCAAACTTTTCAAAAAAATTGTTGTGCAGTGAAATCGATGCAAAGCAGGACTGTAACACAATGCCCTCTGTTGTTTTAGAAAAACTAGTGATAGTTTGATATGGTGTGGCAGAAAAATTGATTATTTTCTGATAACAGCATATCCTGAAGAGCTCTATTCATCTTATACCACAGCGATTTGTCAATGATATTTTTTTAATTATAAAAAAAAAATCCCATCAACCTCACTTTTTCTCTCTCTTGAAGTTAAGAAAAAAATGCAACATGGCATATTATTGAGAAACTGCAAATTCCTCTGTCCTGAAGACTTTCCTGTGCTGAAAAATTCAAATGAACAGCTTTACCTTTGTTACAAAGAGCTGGGGACTTCCTAAAACACTTAAAAACTCTCCACATGGAAAACTTCACCATATCAGCAATTGCACACATTTTTAAAACCTATTTATATGGTGCATCCATCATGCAAGTCCCTGTGTAAGCTACTATAGACACTATAACTCATCAGAATGAGCATATTAATATAAACCAATGATTTGCCTTGCAATACCTTCTGACCTGTCTGACGTTTGATAGCAGGTATATCTGTTGTTACAAGGTGCATCATTGTCTGACATTCCTTTATTAGCTTTTGTTATGTAAGATCAATTCCCAACAGACTGCACAGGGTGCGCTATACTGTACACTTCACAGCAGTTTTACAACGTGGTACAAGTGAGAACAATTAATCTGGTGATTTTAATCGTAACCATCCTGGCATTGCTAATAATTTAGTGCTACAGATGAGTGTTGAGAGATGGTATTGCGGTGTATATTTTTGAGAAGCATAATGAGGTCTTTCGTCAAACCGTTCTCTGAATATTGAGCATTAGAGAGGGTTCCTGGCTCCTGGGAGAGGGGAGTTAAGACATGGACTGTGCTTGGCGGTAATGAGAAGAGGGCTGGAGCAGAGGGCACTGCTGCAATGTACTCTCAGTGGGAGCTCGTTATCTCACAGAGTCTGCTGCCTAATGACAGTGCTCCCTTAATTATCCTGCTCACGTTGATTGGAGGAGCTCCTCCATTATTTTTAATAATATCAGCGAGGCCAAGGGCAAGCCAGATCTCTGTGTGGGCTGCTTGTTTGGATTGTTAGCTGGCCACCTGTGTCACCAGAGGAACCTGGGAGGAGACTACAGCTCTTGTGGATTAATCATAACAAATAGTGGCTAGCATAACCCCATTTGGCACTTGGTGTGACATTGGCCTAAGACGCCACCACTAGCTTGTACACACAAGACAGATATGAATTATGGGATGACGTAGGCTATAGCTACATATCTGCATGGATGTACTACTTTGATGGAATGAGAGAGAAAATTTCATAACCCTGGTAAGAAAAAAAAACCCCATAAGGATGGATTATTCTTGAAGTATTGCTATTCATTTCTCCTTGTGGTGTTTTACATCAGTCAAAGGCACTCTAAATAGATTCAGATCATTAGGCTCATTAGTTCAAACATGCAGGAAACTAGATCTTAGATAATACTTGGTTATTTTTGGCACAGCATGACCCTAATATTATAAGGTCCCTTCTAAATTAACAGAAAATCCAAACAGAACCTTATAACATTAGTAAGGTCACCGCTGTCACAGCGCATGGCTTGATGCTGAAATCCAAATAAACCTGGGTTAGTAAAAAAAGACAGCATTTCATTCATATATGGCACACGCCAATGGAAATTAGAGATCCAGTCACCGCATCATTCCCAGTTAGGTGAAAGTTTTCCAGATGCTACAAAAGTAAAAAGAAGTTGGAGGGTTAAAGTAATAAAGACAGACGAAAAGACTGAGACATGCTCTACCATGCAAGAGTGACACTGCAGTCTCTGATTTACATCCCAGTCTACCATGGATGCCAGGAAAATTAAACAAAATCAGGATCCAAGTCATCAGTTTCATTTTCACAACCCACGGTTATGGCCAGTGCACCTTAAGTAGAGAGAGAGTGATGTGCTCTAATTGTACAGCATCAGCATACATGAAAACCAGACCATGACAGTGCAGACTTTTTGGACACAGACACACACACAGAACATGCATGGGAGAAAACCACGGGACCAGGACAAGTCGCAGACCTGAACAGAAGTGTGTGTAAACTTGCATGCATGCAGCAATGTAGAGTGGAAGTGGTATAAAACTGTTAATTTAATCAGGTAAGGTCATATTGCAGATGGTGCATGCTAAGGGTGGAACGATATAGTGTAAACATACGTGATATGCCGTTTCAATACTTAATCATGACTAGAACAGTAGAAGGCTTTAATTCTTTGGGTAGACTTGATTAATTAATTAGCAGTTTTTTTCATAATTTCAAAACTTGGAGATTATATATTTTGTGACATATGTGGAATACTGATGTTAACGCTGCAGCATGTAACACTTGTGAATTTAGAGATTTGGTGTCCTCTCTACTGGTTTCTATAGACAACTTTATTGTAAAACCATCACAGTTTTTATTATTTCTTTTTCTTTTTGAACTACTGTGTCACAGGGAAGTGTAACAGACTAAGAGGTAAGTGCTATCTGCACTCTTCCACATGCACAACCCACAACTGGCTAGTGTCATCATGATTGACAGGACATCATGATGGACAGCATGCTATCCCCCCGTGAGGACAGCACCGCCAATTTTGATTCCTTGGCTCCCAGTCATGTATGGCATTGTTGGGATTTGAACTCACTATTTCATTTTTTTTTTCTGTTTTGCCACTTGGAATTGTTGTTTCTTTTTGTCTTTGCGTAATTGTATTTCTTCGCGATGGTTCCCCTTCAGTGTTGCAGTTCCCATGGCAACTAACACCTTATACTTTGTTTGTGGTGGTTTCTTTTCTAGTCCTGCCATTTGACTCTGTTCACCTGTTCTGTCTTAGCTCTTGATTATTTCGCCCTTGTTAAATCCTGTGTGTCACTTCTTGCAAAGCCTTATCATGCCTTTGTTTTGTTAAGTCTGAGCCGTGAGTTTCCTAGTTCCGTATTCTCCTGGTTTTGATCCTTGACTGATTTCCTAGTTTCTGATTATTTATTGTCCATCTTTAACCTTGCCTGGCTGCATTTTGGGTCCGTTATAGACTTTACCCCAATAAAAAACATACTGAGTTTACACACTGGTGTTCTATGTCTACTCATCAGATGGCTACAGAACATAGTTACAAATATTTAGTGACATAAGAGTTTATGGACTAGTTGTTTCTATTTACAAGCAGTCCATTGGTCTATTATGTAGCTCACCAAACTGCCCCTATTTTATTACATGCTTTAGTATATGTTTACAATTCTGTGTACTCTCAAAAAGTGTGATTTTAATTTACAAGTAGGCACCCCACTACGAAAATTTTGCATAATTTAAGTAAACAAATCATGATGGTTATGGTGACAACCTACTACTAACCAGTGTTGGTTAATCTGATGGCTTCAGGTAATGTTAATACCCTCTGCATCAGAACCCCACTCAGCGCAAACTAATGGTGTTGACTGGTGTGTTGAAGGTGACATTATACCTATCTCGTGCCTGTTCCTTTAAATGATAATGAGCCACTGCTCACCCCACCCCATCTTCTGATGGCCAATCAGGTCGCATTTCCTCAAATATTCATGACATTCCTCTGCGCCTCAAGCCATGAACAGAGATACTCGTAATACTAATGAACTCCCATTGTGACATAGAAAGGGGAGTCAAAACTGAATGGCTTGTTGAAGCACATGTTTTTTGAAATCAGAGACTAATTGGTTTGTCTCTGGATACCCAAAATGTATTTGCACAAACTCTGAAAAAGTGAGTTTTAAAAAAAAATTTTTTTATAATATGTCCCCTTTAATATATACTCAAGAAGTATTTTATTCCTTCTCACACTTCTTTAATAACAAAAAAGCTACATACTGCAGCTTTAACATGATTATTATCAATATTTCAGATTTGATGAAGGTGTATACCGTCACACCCCTAGTGCATTACTTTTACTTTTATATTGTTATGTTGGCATCATGAAAACTTTGTAATTATGTGAAGTCAAAATGATTAAATAGTAATTGTAAGTGGTATTACAATCAAATCTCCATAAAACATTGTAGGCAGCAAGGCTGAGCCAAATAAAAGTTTGAGTTATTGGATTTTAAGCTCCTGTTTGGACTCTGCCACAAATCAATACAAATCTCAGCAGTAGGATATTAAATGAACATAGAGGTTGTAAAAGTAAAGAATGATGAATGCTGCATTCTGTATTTAATATATATATAATATATAACTTCTGTTATGATTCACAATTTGCTGATTATTAAAATGTATTAAAGCAGAGGCCTATGGGTTTACCATTCAGGACAGAGTGCCTGTTTTTAACATCCAGAAATGAAGTGGGCAGTGTAAAGAGAATCAATGGCTCATGAATGAAATGGTCCATGAAGTTGATGGGTTTGGATGAATGTTTTTTTTTCTCTAGCTCATGATTGATTTCTGTTCTCTCTCCTAATGTGCAATGGAGCCAAAATGATAAAAGAAACAAAAAATTACCTTCTGTTCACCAGCGAAGACGACATCATCAGCACCATGCAAGAGCCACATGACAAAGTCACATGATACGCACGTGCAACATTGGTTGAAAGGAAAATTGGGAGGGGATGAGGGGGGAGGGGAATCACATGAAAAATACAAAACATTGGAAATCAAATTACACAAATGTGGGAACAGATAACGCAAGAGTGTTAACACCAAAAAAAAAAAAAAATACAAACATGAAGACAAACAAAAGAGAACATAAATTCAAAACATAATAGGCAGTTCTCTGAAACATTAGATTATGCATACAAACCATGGACATTAAGATATTACTATCCACAAAGCAGTTTTAGGACCTTCAGGATGCACTATTATGTTAACGTTGTTTAAATATTATGTTTTAAAATTAATTTTCTCATTTTCTGGTTTTGAAAAAAACGCATCCCAAACTGCTTTCTGAAGGCTGAATTTCCTCTGAACAAGAGCATTATATTGAATCAGGAAAAACAAAACAAAGCAAAACACAATGAAAGACATTTATTTTGTTGGCTTGTGTTTTTCAGATGTTATCAATGACAGTAAAAAGAGGGTAAGCAGAAGCAAAGGCAATGATTTACAACAGCAAAACAAAACTACAAGTCCAATGAATGAACGCTGACTACAGAATGTTAGGACAGAGGCGGACCTCGGCGTCACGGCTGAGACAGTACAGGAGAGTGAAGGACAGCAGTCCAGTTTCACTCTCCACCTACAGAATCTGTGTGATTGAACCGTACTAGCTGGTGGACGCCAGTGTTTGAACACAGAGAGAAAACTGTAACAGTGATTTAGACATGAGCGTGTAAGACAACAGTCTAGCTCTAAACCTCATGATACCCAATCAGATCATGAGGTATACTTACTTGAGTTTTATCCACACAAACACAGATTTGTAAAGGATAAGTTTAGCTTTTTTGGAACCAAATCAAAAACATGTCACATAAAACAGTGCATTTTGTTCTCAACACTGCCTGATTTCCTGCTACAGTAATTCTATATAGAAAGTTGCAATGGAAGTCAGTAATATAAGAAAAAATGTTGTATCTTGGTTTTAAAATTACTTCCTGATGTTATTGTTTAAAGCTGAATGTTTGCTGCAGGCACATTCATGACATTTTCTTAAAATTTTCTTTCAGATTCCTGGCATTTTACAGGCATCGATACGACAAACGTTATGGGGAATTCTCTAAAAGAAAAACAGTAAATGTGAAGCGGAGTTACATTTACCACCTCAACGTTTAATATTATGCAATTACAGCAATGTTTTTCAAGTGTTCTATTCCTCTTCCACCACCAATGCTTACGTCTTTATTTATGAAAGAGTCACGTCGTTTCTTTTATCTATTTAGAGTTATATTTAAAGGTCCACGATGCAAGATTCAGTAAATTGCAACCAACTGACCTCTCCCTTACCACCTACCCCATTCTAAGCATACATTACAACGTACGGTGGCCGTCAGGTGCTTGTAGCATCCTTCCAAGTACTTACATTCACACTTCTTTTCTATTTCCTTGCTAAAAAATGAGTATGATCCTCCATTTTTCAAAATGTGGAATCTCAACTTGCTAGCCAGCACCAGCAAACATGGATTCCTCTTATTTCTTCTTCATGGTCGTCCTTTCTTCTTTGCCTTCCTACAGGTGCTTCCTTACAGATTCCTGCTGCCACTTAACGCAGACGGCACTCTCTAGAGGTTTTGTCCATTCTGGCCTAGCAACATGGCTGATCTGTGTAACAGGACACATACACTATAAAGAGCTCATTCTAAGATAATGAAAACACAACGATTCGTAGTTACAGCCAATGAAAACGTACTTATGAATATTATATTCCATTTCTGCTAATAGAGCCCCCTAAATTCTACATAGTGGACCTTTAATGGTGTAGAATGTCTGAAAGACAAGTTAGCTCCTGTTTTTGTTACAGCAGCTATAAATAGTTGTTCAAATGCCCGCCTCGGTTTTTCTCTCTCTTTTAAAGTTAATAAGACAAAAACGCAGCTTATCGTATTATAGAGACACCACAAAGCATAATGAACTGCAGACTTCCAAGTGTCAGAAAACTTACAGCTTTACCCTTGAGTTTTACAAAGCGCTGACAATGGGGACTACTTCCAAGAATACTAAACCGTCTCCTAGAGACAAAGTTAACCATGAAAATGATTATGTGTTTTTCTTTGTTAAACCACACTTTAATTTACAGTTTAACAGTACAGTTAAATTAACAGTTTATTGTTAATTTCTTGTCATGTGGAGTGGCAGCCATAAGAATCCCTGCGGAACTTGTTCATATAGAAACGATTATAAGAACAAAGACTTTCAAATAAGACTTTTCCAGAACTATTGTTAGTGTTAAGAATTCAGCACTTTGATTATAATAAGAATTACTTAAATTAAATCACTTATCGAGACTTTTCAGTCTTGTAACCGCACACCATCAAAAAAAAAAAAAAATCAGTCTAGTTATTAAATAATATGCTTTAAGGTAAAGGTTAAGGGGTTAAGGAGTTATCGTTAGGATAGAACGTACATACTGTTCATACTGAACTACATTTGCACTTCAAGTTTGTTGCCAATGAATCCTGAAGCCATGAAATTTGTTCTCGAATGATTTAAAGGATTTGTTTCAGAATGAGAGTTTGAGACTTCCAGTGCAGATTCGTGATGAGACTCACTGTTGCAGTAAATTACTCAGTACAGAGCAAATCACAGAAATGAATGTCTGGGATGAACGTCGCTGAAGTGATCCCAAGTCGTGTGGTTCAAAACTTATCCTTTATGGATTAAAGTAACTATTGTGCTTTCCAACAGTTTAGTATAATTATATTGGCTCATGCATGCTTCATAGTAGTCCTCAATTTTACCACTGAAGATTGGATCCTTTTTTCATCCATATAAATCAATAGATAACAGGATAATCAATAGCAATAATGTGTCAGATTCTTCCTACCTGCCTTTACTTTTTTCCTCCTTCACATATAAAACATCCTCACCATGAACGTTCTTATCGTGTCAGTTTTCCCAGCTAGCCTTTCAAGCATTTAGGCACATTGAAAATCCTGAATCAAAAATCCTTGAACAGAAGGCAAAAGCAGGTATTGTGTAATAACTATCTACTCCAGCATTCTTGGGTTAATCATAGGATGCATCATACTCACCAAATGAATATGCACAAAGGAGATTCTGTACACATTTACTGGTTTAGAGAAAGTAGCACTTCTGGTTATTCTCTGCGCACACACTTCTCAGAGTTGTTGTACTTCTTAATCTTCATCACAGTTGCGAATATCATTTGCACAAGTATCTCGATGCTAGGCCTTCCATTACAGAAAATTGCCACCCATGCCTATTTTTTCCTCCTTTTTCTTAACTAACCTTTTCTAAAGAACCATTTTCCCTGCTTTCTTTTTTCCTTTGAGTTCCACTCCTTTTAGTCACACTCTGCTCATTTTCACCATTTTTCCACCGGATAACTTGCTGGAAATGTTTCTACGAGCCACAAAGCGTAATTAAGTCAGGATGTTAAAACATATATAATAGCGATGTAACCAAATATCTATTTGTTATTTGGAATGAACAGATATTGTGTTCTAAATAGCTACAAATACAGATGAAAATAGGAGGTGCACTATTCATTTTTCTTTTTTAAGAAGGCATGTTAGAAAGGTTAAGAGAGAATTTGGTTGAGACTAGAAGTGTGCAAGACTGGGATCCTGCTGGACACACACAAGAAAAAGTTCGGACACAAGCCAACAGTCAGATCTGTAGCTTGGAGGACAAAGAACGTTCATATTCATTAATAATGTTGATTCATTCATCCTTAGTACCTGCCTGGTCAGGGTTGCCATGTTTTAAAATATTAAATCCTTTTAGAAAATATTGTGGTCATGGACAGACTAATATAATAATAGTGTAATCCATATTTAAGAACAGTCCCTTGCACATCACTAATTTCAGAATTATTAACTCGAGCCGTGTAGCTGAGCTTGTGGAGTCAGGATCCACAGATCATGCTGACAGTGCTGCCATTTCTACCTATGTTTTTTTTGTTTTTTTCCCCAGTGACTTCAGGGTTCAAAGTAGGCCCCACCCACTTTGGGTTTAAATCCGAATTCCATTGTGTTGCACAACTAACATAGGCATATTTCTGTATATTTTGTGTGGAAGGGGGCTGAGAGTGGAGGGGTAGACTGGTGAAGGGCCCCAAGTGACCACCCCTTTCCCATGCGCCCATTTGAGATGGCCTGGTCCAAATCCCATCTACCCATTATCATGTCCAGGAAGTTCCTGAATGAACATTCTTTTTTCCCTTCTCTGACATTTCACAAAGGATTTATTCAGGCATAATATCACGGCTGCCATTCAAAAGCCAAAAAGCAGACAGTTGCCTGACGGAGACCAATTCTAACGCCTTGTCATCCTTTCAGCAGAAACTGAAAGAACATTGTCAAAAATATGTCAATTTTGCATTGTGTTTGAGCTTGAGCTATTGTAATCCATGATATCACATTAACCCCATTTTCAGGTCAACCTACATGAAGCACACCTCATGAATGCCTGGAGACACACTTTGTTCTATACATTTAACATTTTTTTATGCTGACATGAAAAATGAAAAGCAAAAAGACACACAAAAAACATGTGACAATTCTACGAAGTGGATTTACGCAGCATCTCTGAAGGCTACCGATGAAGCACTAAAGAGCTCTAATGTTGCTTATTTTGGTTAACAACGCAAGGGCAGTTCTCTTGTTGTCTCTGATCAAACAGCATGCAACACAGCTCATGAATATATGCTAATGTGCTACACCAAAAAAGGCGCCATGCTGTGTTTTTCAAATGAGACAGGGCGAAGTGGGGAAACTTTCCACAGTCTAATCCAATGTTTTAAAGAAATAAATTAGAACACAGCACAACTCCAAGCATCAGTGATTTCACGGCTTGAATATCCTACATTCAAAGGAAACGTGCTGATCCAGTGAATATACGCTATGTGCTGACGAGAGAAGCCACTCTACAAGCTGGGGTTAGTAATGACATTCTACAATATAGCAACCGGATGTACCAGCTGAACGCAAGTTCTTTTGTAGCCTGGTTTCAACATCAATGGACATTATGTTTGAGTTAACGAACTACTAAAAGTTACCGGTTACCATAGTAACATCATTTCAATGTAGCCTGAAGTTAAAATGAACACTGATTAACCTAGTGAGTAAACAGTCTGATACTGTAGCCCGCTCCGCTCAAAGTTTTTGCATGCTGCAATTCTTTTCTGCTCACCATGGAGTGCTTATTTTAAGTTAGCCTTCCTGCCTGCTCAAACCAGGCTGGAATTACTCCTTGGATGTCTCTCATCAACAAGGCATTTCCGCCCACAGAACTACCACTCATTGGATGCTTTTTTTTTTTTTTTTTTTTTTATTAATTGTGATGTTTGACGTGAACATGAACATGAAACTTGTGACCCGTATCTTTATGATTTAATGCACATGAATGAGCAAGGAAACAAGTGTTTCTGTTAAACACAAGTGTTTCTATTAATGAATATAGCACTGAAAAAAAAAACCAGACATTAACTTCCTCACATCTTGACGCGCCTCAATAATGGACATAGCATTTACTGTTTAGGTTAAATCTAGATTCTGATTGGCTAATGATGGTGAAATATAATACGCTCTTTTTATGCAGACTTTACACACTACTCGTTAAGACAGATGACATGTCTGTGGTGCAACTGTAATTCTACGCCGGACTAGTTTTAGACTCTCAACGTATGGTTTAGGTCTGACTTTATGTACTGACTTCCATTCAATCTCAAGTTCAGCTGGTGCAACTGGCCCCTGGGGTCTGAGATGATGAGATGGGTCTCCTTCTGGATGAGACTATCTCACTCCCTCAGCCCTGAAAAACATCTACTCAGGAAGTTTCTCTTCCTTACTATGGGTGCTCTTTTGCTTTCTATGATGAGCGCCAACAATGTGGTCTTCAACAGTCTAAGTGAGAAACACATGTGTGTAGCAGGCAGGTTAAGGGGGCAAAAAAACACCACACACTGCCCGAGCATACTCACTAAGGGCTGCAGTGGTTGGAGGATTTGAGCTTGGAGTCGCTGAAGGCACTGGAAGATGTTGAGAACATAGTGAGGTGTGCTTGCTTTGCCATTACATTCACAGCAGCACATCACAATCTCATTTAATCGACTCACAGGTTGCATTCAATCCAGATGAATAACACTGAATGACATCTTACATACAGTACATGAGGCGGAAGATCCATTTAGGTAGCTTATTACAGGTTTCCATGTTTGAATATAGTATAGGACTACAATCTTTTGACATATAACATACATAAAAAGCAAGCATGCCCTTTCCACCAGCTTTGCGCTTTCTTAAAGGCAGCGGTCATGAATCATTAGAACATTTTTATAGTATCTAAACAGCACTGAAAGCAAATAGCTAAACCTCTCTCTTCTAGATCTATTGTTGGAGACACAGTAAGGCTGAGACATATTGATTTTTCCAGATCAAAACACCTCAAATCTATTTCAACGTGAGTGAAAATTTACGTTGGCAGAAGCTTTGAAGGCTGTGCTTTCACATTGTCCATTAATCATTAAAAAAGGAATAAGTACAGCTTATCCCATCCACATTTCAAAGACGTCTTTCATGGCATTCGAAAATCATTTGTCATAGAGTTTCTTTACGTAAGGTTTTGGGAACCTGTACTTTCTTGCTGAAAAAGGGTAAGACAAAAATGAAATTAGCATTCTGGCACTTTGAAATCCTATTTCAGTCATTACCACGTCAAGACAAGCTTCAAAAAGAGAAATATTCTAATCTACGCCATGACTCATATCACGTCATGATGACTCCAGCTGCACACTTGCCTAGGAGCGCCTTCTCCTTTAGGCTACTCGGCGAAAAATTGGATTCGCGCTGTAGAATAATTGCCTGGGAGACCGATATTGCCGATGACATTATCATCTTCTAGACCTCCGCATCAATCTAACTCGTGTCTCTGAGTGAAGGATGGTGTGCACTACCGTGAACCAAAAGTCATGGTGTAAAATGATAAGCTCTTTGAGTGGAAGGTAATAATATAACAAGAGGCAAAATATATCCCCTATTTCCTGCTAGGAGCCAAACTTAATAATAAGGAAAAACCATAGTCTGTTAGTGAGCTCAATTTCTGACAGATGTCAAAGACGAACTCACTTATGAGTCTTTGCTAGCATAATAAGGACTGCATAAGATATGTATGCAGCAGGCCTGTCAATTTCTGCTGTATTCATGACAGAGAATTCTTATATACAAATGAAATTACAGGGATTAAGAAACATGAGGACACCATAGTGGTCACCTAAGCCTATTCCTCTGAGCAAAAGTCCACTTTCAAATCCTGCATTAAATATGTGTCTTTACTTGAAGATAAAACTTTCAGCGCTGGTAGAGACTAAAGCAATCTTTCAACTCATTTTCTCATAAGTTCAACTCCTATTCATATACGTGTAGCTTCCTGCAAACCCTCTTTGGGCAGTTAAATTTTGACATTTTCTGCTAAATATAGATCTGAAACATACAGGCTGAAATAAACTGAAATATGCACTTTTCTGCATCTCAAGCAGAAGTAAAGTTGAACAATTTTAAGGTTGGTTACCCCCCTAAAAAAAAAAATCACATTTAAAAATGCCATTCCAATTCCGGCAAAAGATACCCAAACAACCTCCGCATTTGTAACCTAATCTACTTACATGACTGAAATTTTTTAGGGAATTATTTATGATTTTACATTTATAATGAGAAATAAGTTGTCATTTTGATTATGAGCATCATCCACAGTCTTTGTCTCATCACCTGAGGTAAAGGTCACTCCAGGTCCATCGTTATCTCTTCACGTGTCTGATCTCTGTATGCACCAATATTGGTATTAAAATAATCACTGGATAACTCAATTCAGCTGCGAATCAGATAAGTTCTGTTCGGGTTTGATGCATGTTTTTGGGCCCGTCATCAGCACAGTGTGTAAACGCTCTTCTTTGCTTTGGTGATAATGACAACATGATGATGCAGGACCATTACTGACATTTGGACCAGGGAAAGTTTATGTTCACGTTGGTATGTCATGTGACTACCCCAAAATATTATCAAATCGTAAGAAAAACTAACACTTAGCTAGCAAGGTTATAAACATGTGTAGCCACTGCTACTACTGGCAGAAACACTCTTGGTCAAAAGATTTTGATCAGAACCTGATTTTAATTTTTTTTTCTTCCATTTTCCAGAATTCAGCACTAGCATTTTTTTTCCAGGCTGCTTTGCATATTGTACAAGTCTTGGATTGCAGAAAATAGAATCATTTGTTTACTTTTGTTTTATATAAGTGAATCACATTTGAAAAACTAGACTCAAAGTTTTGTTAAAGATCCTAGCTTTCTAGAGTGTGCTAGATAGAACATTATTTCCCGAAAATTTTATGTCTGTCTAGGAGCTTGCACGAAGGACAAGCTTGAGAACATACACTGAATATTAACAGGTGGAAATAACTGCCTCTATGGACTATCACTTTTTATCAAATTAGAAGTGTTTTGTAACAAGTAAAATGGAGAGGTAGTTGAATATTCCATGAAGAGACACTGAAATTAATGTACTTATGCTAAGGGCACTCTGACTCCGGATTGTCTTGTCTTCTATTCCTATTCTTGTCTTCTATTCCTAAAGTGCACTCATGAAATGGTGATAATGGCATAACACAGCAAAATATTATCATATCTGAATTCAACTGCACAGAGTAGACTGAAAAGGGTGACATGTTGGTAGTTCTGACTTATTACTGTTGACGGCTATCATTTCTTGGCCATCATCATTTGCACTGAAGGTTTTAAGCCTCAGTTTGACGGTGTATTGAGATGGAGTGGCATACAGCAAGCGTGTTGGAGATGGATTGGTCTGTGCAGGAGTAAAGCTCTGAAGTGTTTGAGCTGATGACTCTCTGGGACCGAACAGTCTCTGCACTATGGACTGTTGCACTCGTATTACACCCTGATCGACTTGTAAATGTCGTAAAGATATAGCAGAAAGCGCTGACACAAATCCATCCACTTCCACTGTTTCACGCCTCACGGGATTAACATGAGCAGAGAACAAGGTCTGTAGATGAGCTGTTAAAGCTGTCATCCTTGATATAGCTCTGCTTGGTTTCTCCACTCTAAAACTGGGCCTCTAACTCACTTGGGCTTATAGGTAGGTTCTCATACCTGGTGTTGGTTGCTGCCATCCAGGCACATTTCCTAGGCTGCATTTACATTATGGCCTTTCATGTACAGTTCCAATATTTTTGACAGTTTTGTCCCATCTGTTCACATACATGAAAGACCTGATCCATATCTGATTCTGATGTTTGCATAATTCCTCTGAAAACAGTGATTCCACTGTGATAATTGTGACTGATCTGTGCTCTGCCTTGTAGTCTGGGAGCCTTGGGAACATACATCTTATTTCAGCTGGTATGAAAATTCAGTGCTTGTAAGTTTTCTATATGCATGCTCGTATGCCAATAACAGGAAAATCGTCTTTTAAATGTGAATCAAGTGTCCAGATATAAGCTATTTTCTTTTAAAGTTGCCCACATTGGATCAGAAAAGATCCAAGATCTGAGCCATTTACATGCATTTTACAATATCAGATCGGTGTCAGAAGTCGGCAAAAAAAACCTGGAAATGGTTGGCAATGTAAATGCAGCCCTAGTGACCACCACATTCATGCATAATGGTGGCTCAGTGTTTAAGACTTTGAGGTCATGAATGGAAGGCTGGGAGTTCAAATGCCAGTGACAGATTGGTTCTTGAGCAGGACATTTAACCCTGAACTGCTCAAATGAATCCTTATGCTTTGGAACTTATATGTCAGCCAAGTGAATAATTCTTCAGATTAGTGCATCTTCAAGTGTATGTACGACTACAAAGAGTGACCCATCTCAATGTCCCCTAAATGTTTAACATCCTCTTACACATCTGTCGCTAAGAAGGCTTTGTTAACGATGTCTGCTGTCTCCTCTGTAAGGCAGAAGATTGAGGATTGAGAAGAAGCTCTGGCAATAGGCATCATTTTTTGTCCCTAAATAGGGTTTTGTGGGCTGGGCTCCAAAACTCTAGTGTAGAAAGAGGCAAGGTGGTTGCAGCTGCCACAGCTCGGTGTGATGCCCACCAATCAGCTTTTCTCCCCTCTCTGCTGTGACACACCTGGATCAGTCAGCTAGTCAGTCAGCCTTCATTCATCTCCATGCTGTGTCTCATGGACAATGGCCAGGCCCTGCAGCATTTTCTGTTAAGGATTGTTTACATGTCTCTCTATTATGACTTCCACTGGTATTGAGGTGGAGGCCAGAAGCAGCTTTCTCACCAGAGCCAGTCTCCAAGTACTACCGAACATGACATTCTCTGAGCATCCGTTCACACTTCCACTGTCTTCTTCCTCTAGAGATTTCAGTCATCGTGGGAATGCCTCTGGTGCTGAGGCTCTGATGAGTACCTGTCAGAACTCCTTTACCTCTCAGCAAATGTCAAAATAAAGATTTCTCCACTGTATGGAAAGTTGCTGTGTAACAGCACATGATGCCTCTTCTATATGTCACATAACATTCTGGGCTGGTAAGACAAGAGTGTACGGATGCATCTTCTCTCTGTTCCCGTTTCTTTTAAGTTGCAACAATAGTTCCCAAAGAAGCTCTCAAAGAAAGTGAGTTTTAGGTCAAAGAACTTAGGTTATACTCGCAGGTGAGCACACATCAGGCCCCAACCCGTTCCTCATGCACTACATTCAATATTTGCAGCAAGTTCAGCAAGTCTTCAACTTTATATTCATTTTGTTTCTATTCCCGTGGCCAGGGATTGGCAGGTAAATTCACTCCAGACTGTCAGCAGGGCTGTTTAGCGGTAATGTGACGACTGTCTGAGGCACTGAAGTGTTCCAATCCTGTCATCTGCGAGCTGATGAATGTTTAGTGAATGTTTGCAGCATTTGGATCATTATGTCGCCAATCACCTCACAGATCCTTGGAGTCTATCTCAACAACAAGAGCAGACAATGCCATCCATCTCCAATAAACATGATCATATTACATTAGCATTATAGGATATGGGCTTTTCCATGCCTGTCTAATTCCTTTCTCTTATACCATAGTGGCCATGAGGAAGTGTCCTAAGGCAAAGTGAATCACTGAATCACTGACAAATGGGAACTAAAGACAGTTGTACCAAGTGTTCACTTTGACAACAAACCAAATATTCATCACTTTGAACCAAACATTTGTAAGGTGTTATAGTGACCTTAATCCTAAATCACTGTATGATTAGTGCTGGAAATAGCCAAGACTAAACGTCTGCTATGCTGCAAGCTACAGAAATATGGGTTTTAACAGAGACATGATGGAAGAAGGAAAGTATGCACTGGTGGTCACCAATCCTCCTGGAAATCCACCTTAATGAGTACAATTTAAACCCTAATCTAATGGTTTTCCGAATGTACTGACTGACTCAAGGTTGTGGCCTAGTTTATGAAGGAACAGGGCTGGTGACCACTGGAGCAGGGACAGCTACAGTGTAGCAACACTCCTATTTTCAGTTACTAAAAGTCTCCAAACCAATCCCAACAACAAACCTTTGTCCATATTCAAGTAATAAAATGGGATCCCAGCTGTTAGAGTACGCGAGAAAGAGAAATATGGCATGATATCTCTAGAGGTCTTTAATGCAAACATTCTACTTAACGCCTTGCTTCGAGGAAATGAGCAAACAGGCACTTAATTCAGTGAGAAAACAGAATATTTCAAATCCAATTTCAGAGAGGTGTATGAGTCCACATGAAGCAGGGAATACTTTAAGTCCTCATTTGAATTTCTCATTTAAGCTCCACTACCTTTGGCTAATAGCGTCCATGTGGATATGAAAGGCATGTTCGGAGTAACTGGTAGAAATGGAAACAAACTAAGATAAGAGAGTCAGAGCCAGAGAGAAATAAAGCACTTACTTGTCAAAGTATATGCTGAGTTGTCCGGTGGAACAAAAACAAGATGGGAAACATGACGAGAAAAGCAAAAAACAGAAAGAGAGAACACATGAGAACAGAAATAGACAAGATGGCAGAAAAGAAAGGTGAGTCCAGCTGGCCACTTTAGGGTTAATTCAGCAAAACTTTTTATCAGAACTACTCCAAGTCCTAAAGGAACCCAAAATGGCACAGAGGAACGACCTGATTAATCAGAGAGAAAAATGAGAGCAGGAGAATGGGAGTGAATGGAGGTTGCTACAGAAGCAAAGGGTGGCCAAGCACAGATGGAAGCGTGATATACCAAGCAGATTGGAATTACTGTCATCCTGCCTATGACTAATGGCTGGGCTAACCATAATAACAAACTACTGCTCTATAGTAATCATTCATTTACATGTCTACCAAAGGAAAAAGACAGAACTTCCCTGCTATTTCCCTCTAGTTTCAGGATCTTCAGAAAGCAAAACAGCCAAGAAATGTTGCTGTATGAACTCTTTTCTTTGGTGATTTCATTACATAGCACTTCAGAGATGAATCAACTGAATCATATCAGGGCAGAAATTCTTTTAATAAAAGACTGCAGAGAGAGCAGTAATTATGTGCATTTTTATAAAGGCACTTAATCCCTACTAGTTTGGAAGGAAACCGAATTATCAAAGAGTTGTTGCTTCGCTATCGTCATTTTTCCCACACTCACTTATTTTTCTAATCTGCTTCTAGGCAGGCTGAGCAAAAAGACGCCTGGTATTACGTTCAGTAATTATCAAGCGGGTGGGGAAAAAAAGCCCCTTAAAGATTAAAGCGCGTTTACGATGCACGGAATGTACTCCTTTAAAAAAAAGGTTCTAATTTGACGTCTGTTCTGTAAGTACAGTCCTAGCCAATTCAGCTGCAAACGCTGCTGTAGCATCAATTTACAAAATGAATGCTGTTAGTTTACCAGTGCATAAATAACCGTGAAATGGTACAACAGATTTAATCATGTAAAACCCTTTCTACCTTATTTAAACATAAGTGAAAACTCATTGCTTTCAACAACCTAATCATTTATTGTGCCCTTTATCGTTAACACTTTTATCTTCTAACTTATACATACACAAACAGATGGGTGGCAAATTAAAGGGAAAATGCGTATTTAAGTGTATTAGAAAGGTGTATTAGATGATGTTCCCTCAGCTGGTGCACTGTCTCTCCAAAATCTCATAGACGTTCAATTTGTGTGACGTGTGAAGGCCAGTCCATATGATTTTCATCCTCATGAAACCATTTACTGAACCCCATGCCTTGTTGATAGAGGCGGAGTCATCCTGGAAGAGACCACGCCCACCAGGATAGAAACTTTGCACTGATTTGCAGTGACATTTCCCTCTACACAACATAACAGAGCCACCAGTTTTTCCTTTAATTTGTCACCCGTCTTGTATATACAATATACTACTTTTATTCCACTTGTACAGTGTATTCGGTTTCTATTTGAGCTTGCTCGATGGAATAAATATAATCGGCGGGGACATTTATGAGCTTAGCTGAAACGATCTAATTTGCTAATGTCAGATATTCGATTGGATTCACTCTGGAGAATTAACACACGTCTTTCCTTCACATGTTTAAATGTCCGATTATATTGTGGCTTCTGGTTTTCCAACACACTGAGAGCACAGAAAAAGGCAATTCCATTCAGCTAAATTAGGATTTTGAAAGGTATTCGTGTCCAGCTCTCAAAGAGACTCCTGCAGGCGTAAAACTGAAATTAGCCACGCAGGAATAACTGCATGACCTGTATAATATTGACTAAAGGCTGTGAGATCTTCTGTGAGAAAAAAAGGTTCCAAATATAATATGGATGCAAATAAGAGTGCATATTTTGTTTATAACTTAAACACAGGCTCGATTTAACATTGTTAACAAGCCAAGAATATCTAATATAAATAATATCTTATATAAATGAACTAATATTGAGAATATTATATTAAGTGATACTAATCTAATAAGTGATCGTTTTAAGAAACTTTCTGCAGATTTTGAAATACTAAAGCATGATCTTAATAAACCTTCCCTTTAATAAATCCACATGAATGGTATAATTTTGTCTCAAACTGGAGGTAACAGACTTTAAGACTTTAAAGCCAATTTAATACCTGCCTATCGCTGATATGACATTTAGGTTTAATTAATTCACATAATGGGGGATAAATTAATATATACTATATGGCCAAAAGTATGTGGACACCTGACCATCACACCGATATGTGGGTTCCACAAACTGCTCCAACAAAGTAGGAAGAACATATTTTATAGGAAGCAGAATTGTACAGAATACCTTTGTATGCTGTAACATTACATTTTATCTTCACTGGAAAAGGGGCATGAAAATGCCCATGTGTACAAAGCAAGGTCCATGAAGACACTTTGCCAAGGTTAGAGCAGAAGAACTCGAGTAGCCTGCATAGAGACCTGACTTCAACTCCACTGAACACCTTCGGGATGAACTGGAACACTGACTGCACTCCAGGCCTGAATGAACACAAATCCCTAGATTTCTAGAAGAGTGGATGTTATTATAACAGCAAACAGGAACTAAATCTGCAATGAGATGTTCAAAAAGCAAATATGGGTGTGATGGTCAGGTGTCCAGAAAGTTTTAGCCATATAGTAAATTCATTCACAGTGTCCTGTATATACAAATCACATTCATGTAAAGGGGACAAATTGGGCAAATTTGTGAATTAATAAATCAGTTTGCACATTGTCTGCAGGTGATATCAAGATGTTTTTACACATCCCCTCTCATGCCATGAAAAGAAAAAGTATTAAAACATGGCCACGACGTAACACAAATGAGGGAATTAATTACTAAATTAATAAATGAATTAGTAACATGACTGTGATATCCATCCATCCATCCATTATCTATACCGCTTTATTCATCTGGGTCGCGGGGAAGCTGGAGCCAATCCCAACATCTTCGGGCGAGAGGCGGGGTACACCCTGGGCAGGTCGCCAGTCCACCACAGGGCCATGGCTGTGATATATATTTATATATTTTCCTTTTCGTGTCATGAGCAGGGCTCCGCATGTTTTAGACGTACAAATCATTAGTTAATCAGTAGATTCCTCTCAGTTTCTCCTCAGAAGATTAAGGATTTTGATTCATACAATTTAAACATATACTTAAAACATGCAAATGTATTTTATCCATAGAAATGTTTTCTGTCGATATAAAATGGCGAAGTGCCGACTGAAAAATTATTATGTTCCTAAACTGGCCATATGATTGGGAAAAACAGACGTGATTGCCAGTGCCCTAACACTACCATTGCTTTGAGGTGAATCTAAATTTTTCAGTAATTCTTTGTAGACAGAGATAAGCAGATCCAAGGAGAATTTTGTAATCTAAATCTTCATATGAAGCAGGGCTTGAGCCCATCAACTCAGACAACACTTAGAATGGATGCACATGCCAGCTTTTTGGCACTGGCAGGACCTGGAGGGGGTGAGAGGGTGGAGAGGGGGATGTTGGGCAGTCAGACTGCAGGGAGCACTGGTGGAGCTGGAATCAGGCATTAGCCAAGCAACTCTCAGCACTTTTTGGCTCATTCTTTCTTTCAATCTCTCTCCTTCTCACACACACATACACACACACACACACATAATGACTGGCAGCACATTTGCTAGGTGGAGGATCCTGATTATGGCGTGGCCTGCTGCTGGACTAAGGGTCGGTGAGGGAGTGTAGGCACCACAGTTATGTGGGATAGAGAGCAACAAAGAGTGGTACTTACTGACAGGCAGCGTTTTAAAAGTCCCCAGAGAACTGCTTTCTCCTTCGCCCTTGCCGTTGATGGCAGACAGCATGATCTCGTATTCGGTCTCTGGCTTGAGCCCAACAATGGTGATGGTGCTGAGGCCTAAGGAATGACAGGTTTTCTGGTAAACAGGTTGATACCATAACACTGAATTTAAGAAATTATACTCACTGGATATGACTTGTGTGCACAAGTCTAAGGCACATCCAAAACTATTCTCTCGGGGCTTCAGAAATAATAAACTACAACATTTCAAAGTATCAAAATGATTACTATATTGAGCAATAAACAGTAAAACAGCAGATAAAAAAATCCAATAACCAAACTTCATAAATTCTGTTAAGCACACTGCCTCTCTCTCTTTCACACACACACACACACACACACACACACACACACACACACACACACACACACACACACACACACA
>JAQQZR010000011.1:8161896-8190783 GCA_030068235.1 Notoglanidium macrostoma | reverse complement strand
AAAAATAAAGAAAAACCTATGAAAAAGAGTAGGTGTGTCCAAACTTTTGACCGGTAGTGTATATATATATATATATAACGGCCACAACTTTGAGCAACTCTTGTAATTGTAGCGGTCAAAGGTAACTTGTATTAATCTCATGATGTCTGAATAAATTTAGTATTAAAATATCTATACAGATTTTTCTTTTCCTGAAGTGTGCATACATTTTTTTGGCTGACTATATGATTTATATAGCGTGTTCTTCTATTCTCATATACACACCTGCTGCGATTAAGAGGAACTCCTTAGAGTCACTACCGATTGCATTGGTGGCTGTGCAGTTGTAGCTCCCGAAGTCACTCTGGGATTCTGGGGTGACCTGAAAGCAAGAAAAAAAGAGAGAAAGATTGCATCATGCCTCTGTGTGTTCTGCCCTGGCATGACACACACAGTTTGCTTTTCGGGTGGATGGCTTCCGGGAAGCTTGCAGTGGCCTTTTATTCCTCACTTGTGGCGGTCATCTTGCTCGATAATTATTGAACAACTCAGATGAGAGAGTAAGGGAGGGTGAAAGACAGATAGAGGATAGTGGTGGCACCATTATCTCCAGCTGCCTGGGAAAGTGTGCCACAAGTGCAGGGACTTTCTGTCACAGAGAACATTGTGAGCTCCATGAAATGGCCTGAAAACCTGACAACAGTGTGTGCATCATTTCAATTTCTCTCACTTCTTCTCTTTCTCTGCTGCATCACCATCCGTTTTTACTTCAGGAAGGACAGGACTGTCATTTTTTAAATAACATTAATTTACATATCGTTTAATTATTTCATTAATTCATGTAATAGTTGTTGTTTTATTTGTTCTTTTTGTCTGTTAATTTATTCACTTTTTGTGTTGCTTCCAAGCAGGCTGACAATACTGTTTATGCAGACATTATTGAGAAAACAATTTAATTAGAGTAATTAATGTAATAGGCCGCCTATGAGGGAAAACAAAACAGTGAGAAAATCATGCTGTTGTAGAAACAAAATCATATATATTTCTTCGTGGTGTCATTAAGTTGATCGAGTGCACTGCATTAAAAAAAAAAACCAGGTCATTAAACTCCAACCTTCTGAGCTCTAAGACTAATAAAGGTTTTGACAGATGCATATTCTAGCTTGATTTAACATGAAACTGGACAATTTGGGTGTCTGTAATATTCATGTCTGTATATACATCTAACCCAATTTACAGATTATATATTCACTTAATTTGAACAAAACAAAATGTGGGTTTGATTTGCCGGGATAGGTTTTTGCTCAATGACTTGATCGACTGAGTGACTCACTGAGCTCCAATTATTTTAAATTTGAGCATTATTTGTTCGTGTCATGTGTACACTACATTCCTAAGATTCCAAATAACAAGTGCTAATTTGTATGTGCATTGTGAAAAATCACTGCATAATTGCTCAGCTAGATGAAAATGTTCAAGATACAATATGAATGCAAAATAAAAGACTGCATGTTCTATTAGGGAAGTGTGAATAAAAACTTTTTGCAGGTTTTAACCTATTCCCTTTTTGCTTTATTAAAAATGCTGTGAGTATCGAAGGTGCGAACATGTGGTGATTATTGAATATGAAAAAAAAAATACCCAAACAAACAATAGAAAAAAAACAAAAACAACAATTGTGTCAGTTAATTGAAACAATTTGGCCATTCATGATATTAAAGCATATTCATGAACAGTTTTCTCATTATTAAAACCTAAATAATTGTATAATTTTGTCTTTAACAGGCTGAAAAGGCCTCCTGCCAATTTAATAACTGGGGTTTAGTTGTGCTAGCTTGTGCCTGCTTTCAATGTGAATTTCAGTCTTAATAAAGACTAAATGTGTGCTAAATTATGAACTATTTACATTGACTACTCCTTGTATTTTACACTTTTGTTAGAAATGTCCCAAATTGCATATTTATTCAACCCTTTAGCAAATTAGAGCCTGGGTGATGGTGTACACCTGAAACCTCGACCTCGTTTTTTTGCCCCCACCAACCCTGTATTCTGACAAGTCCCACCTCCTATTCTACATATTTCTTGGAAAACATTTAACATTGTTCAGCTATGGTAGCTATGGTGATGTGAGGGACCTGTTGAATGTCAGAAATGGGGTCTGTGGACTGGCTAAACTAGCTTGTCTGATGGGGTGATCAATTTTAAAATAATTTAGAAAACATTGATTTAAATTACAGGGACGTTCAGGTAATTGTGACACAAAAGTAGCAAAGTCTGAAAAAGTGTTCTTTGTCAAGCTGAAACAAGCTGTGACTTTAAACCCAGTCGTACGATCAATGGCACAGAACACCGCTAGATAGGGAGCATGATGTTTAGTTAAAGCTACAGGTTTAATTATGGTGTCATGACAGACATGCAGAGGCAGTGAGTGGATGGTGGACAAACCTCCAGGTAGCTGATGGTGGGTGTGTTGTAGATCTTGATGTTGGTGGTGTTCACTGCTGGCAGCTGTATTCCATCGCGGAACCACTGCACTGATGCACTTGGATGGGCCAGCGCCTCGCATGTGAGATTTGCAGCATTGCCTTCCCATGTAAACTTTGTCACTGAGCCATGGACTTTTGGTGCATCTGTAAGAAACCCCAATTAAAGCATTAGTCAAGCAATTATTTGAAAACCGAGGCAAAAATGGTGTAGTTTAGTTTACTTTCTGTCCTGTTCATTTTGCCATAGCTCGATACTGTATTGTTTTCTGAATTGATACTTTTGCTATAAGTCTGGATTTTAATCCTGATTTTTAATCATGCCTGGAAAAATCTGTCTGGAGGGATACGCTAACAGAGATGTCATTATATTCCAATGATTAACGGAGCACTCAGGAGGTAACACTCAGCATGATGCTACCACCACCATGCTTCATTGCAGAGATGGTGTTGTCATGGTGATTAGCAGTGTTCACTAAATGCAGCACTTTCTGTCAGGGCCAAAAAGTTTTGCCAAACTTCAAACAGGATTTCATATGGCTTACCTTGGCTTCTTGATTCCTTTTTTGCCTAATTCTTTCCTTACCCAGTCACTGACTTTTGGTGGATGTCCTCCTCTAGGCAGAGTTGTGGTTGTGACATCATCTTTCCATTTTGTAATAATGGATTTAATAGCGTGCTGCACAATGTCCTGAGATTGGGATCATTTCATAACCAAAACCTGACTGATAACTTTATCCCTGACTTGTTTTGACAGATGCTTGGTCTTCATGGGGCTGTTTGTGTAGGTATTTTCTCTAACAAACTCCGAGACCTTACAGAAATGATGTATTTATATTGAAATCATGTGAAACTTTAATTGCACACGGGTGAACTTCATTCCCTTACCTCTGATGGCAGCCGATCGCACCGGATCTACAGTTATTTAGGGGTTTCATTCCAATGAGAACGAATACTTACGCAATCATGACTTTTTAAATTTTCTTTTATTAACAAAAAGAAATCCAACCACTTCACTATTATGAATTATTTTGTGCAGATTCATGACATGTAATTCTAATGAACTCCATTTTAGTTACAGGTTTCAACACTAAAAAATGTGGACTTCAAAACGTTCAAGAGAAGGTGAATTCTTATGCAACACAATATTTTCCCATTTTATAATTTTTTAAAAAATTTTCTCTTGTATTCAAATTTGGTGATTCATATACTTAAAAGCTTAAAGCATTTTGTTAGTAATTCCGGCAAGGACAATTTGACATTTTGGACTTTGTCTATACACAAAAGCATTTCTCATGCCAAACTGTCAGACGAGACCCAATTGGCACTGGTGTAGTTTGCCTGGCTGTAGAGCTGGCCATATGAGAGAGGAGGCCTCCGCTGGGTAATTGAACTCTCTAATATTAGACCGCTAGGCACCAGGGAGTCAGCACATCTCCACAGTGCTGCTGTGATAAGGCAAATTCACCCTCCAATCTTATCACTATCTGTGAGCTCCTCACAGGACCATAGTCTGCAACGCCGGTGTTCAGACAGCGCAAACACATCTCTTTTTACTCCTACAAAATTGCCTTATAATTGCTCAGCCATCCAAAAGAACCTAACTCACCCTACACACATCAAATTAACTCTCCATGACATGTATTTTATCTCTGTGATTTCCACCGTGCTGAAAAGTCTGTCAGTTATTCTGATTTATAACGCAGCACTGCTGAATTCTCGACAGACGGTGTTGATTAATTTTCTATAACAGCAGCTCTGACAATAATGCCTGCTTCAATGAACATCACAGGTTTATATTAATATGCTCATTCTAATACGTAATAGTTTCTAGAGTAACAGCTCATTCGCAGATATGGTGGACTCTACACATAAACTAAGCTAAAAAAGTTTACAAGAACATATTAATTTGAACATATTTTACTCGTTGACATGGTCATGCTTTCTGTAAGTAGATGGTTATTGAACTTCTCAGTGTCAGCACTTTGTAGCTAAGTTTTCTGCCATGGGAAAGTCTTCAGAACTTTACAGTTCTCCTTAACCAGGAGCATTTTCAGGTTGGAACCCAGGACCTTCTTACTGTGAGGCGACAGTGCTAACCACTGCACCACCATAGGCATGCCTAGGACTGAGCGCAAGCAGTAAATCAGCGGTTTTGTCTATTTCCGTCCTTGCTCTCAAAGCTGTGCCCTGAATAACGACTGCCCACGCCATTCAAAGGTTGTGTAACAGCGTGAACTCATTCAGGTTCACCTGCTCAAAACAAAGCACCATTCTCTTATCGCTAATTAGTCCAAGCCGCTCCAAGCACTCAGCCAAGCACCTGATTACAAGAAAGCCGTACTGCGTGGAACTGCAATTGCACATCAGTCGTGCATTGTGATGTTATCTCACGACTGGAGCAGATTGCTTGTTTTTCAGGTGAGGGAAATTAATCCAATCAGTCTTTCATTACACATCAGGCTTTTTCAGCTCTGCGTTTCTGATTCCCAGAACCCATTTGAGAGTGCAGAGTATGATTAAAACTGATTTTGATCTACCTTTTTCTGTAAATCTCTTAGATGCTAATGGTGCATAGATGCTGCTGAAGAAAACGGAACTTGATAAGATTAAAAGCTTTTGCATTACCACCTCATACGTCTCTTTCCTTTCTTCCTTTTTTTAATTTTTTTAGTGTGTCATATTTTATATGGCTAAGGCTGTTATGCATGAGGTTTTCTCAGGTATATTCAACATCTTTTTAAACCAAACTCTTGGAAGAAATGTGTGCTGAGAAGCAGTTTACGATACAGCTAAGAACAAATGGCAATCATCTCTGTCACTGATACCAGAATCTAAAATATCCAGTAATAAATATCTTGAGAGATATAATTTCAGAAGACAAAAATGAAACAGCTGTAGATATAATTGTTATCAAATAGTCCAATTTTTTTTTTTCAGAGACAGAAATATTAGAAAATCATGCTAACATACTAACATTAATACTACAGAATGATGTAACTAAAAAAACAAACAAACAACCAAAAAAAGAGTTTTACAACTCTGGACTCTCAAATAAGAGCACTTTTTTCAGACTCAAAGGCTCAAGTCTGTAGCCAGCAGCAATTGTGAGTTGCTTTGCAGGAGCACATTTTTATTACAGGTTTGTTTGGGTTTTTTTTAACTTTGTTCATTTTTGCTGTATGCAATATCTTCACAAACTAAAAGATAATAATAATTAAAAAAAACAACAACTGTTTTTTTTCAATAATCTGTTATTTTCTATTGTTATACTGCACTGACAAATTCTCAATTCTGATTGGTCAGAAGTTGTGACATTACACCACTGTGGCCTTTCATGCTTTTATTCTTAACTTAATTGATGTTTTATTTATACAATTAGTTGGTTTTTTTTTTTTTTTTTACATTTGACACTGATTAACAGTTCAGTTTGTTTTAATTTTCCTTTTCCTTTCTTTCTTTTCTTTTCTCTTTGCTCAATGTATTGACAAGTCCTTCTGTTTCTTTGGCAACCCTCATAAGCCATTCTCAATCCTGGTGAAACTTGAAACAGGAAGAAATACAACTCACTGCCTGACCTGTACCTGATTTAATCTGAAGTGAAAGGAGATTGGGTTTTTATGCAATAGTTTTAGAAATTTGATTTAACTTTTATAACCAAAGAGATCTGATTTATTTTTTTTACTCTTCTGGGGACTTCTTTGAACTTCTGCTTCCAGACATTCAAGCATTGTCTAGTTCCGTTTCCTTCCACTGTAAAATTATATCTTAGCAAGTGAAGATGTCTTGATAAAGGGAAACGATTTTGAGCTACATTCACATTACGGGCCTCACTGTTCAGTTCTGATGTTTTGCTCAGGTCGGATTTGTCTATTTTGACGGTTCACCTTCGTAATTAATCATAAGTGACCTGTATGTAACTGCGATGTGAACGCGTCTGTTCTCCTAAATGTCACACATGTGCGCTATTAAGCATTTTTGCCTGAATCATCTGTGTCACAAACAACAAAGGACATACACTCCTGGGCAAAAAAAAAAGAGGCAAATCGAATATCACAAAACATGAAGCTTTTAATGGTCTCAACAAAAATCACTCGGCAGGAAATGAACAAGAACTAACAAAGCACTCCTGAGACCTCGGCCTCCTTTTGCTCATCAGTGCTGAAAATCATGAAAAGATTAAAATGTTTAAATGATGTAAAATTGAAACTAACTTGTCCGGGTGTTCAAAATTTTCCAAAATATCTTCTGTTTGAAGACTTTAACATTGAATATAACAACATGGACTCTTCTTTCTGTAAAAAGCCGTCTGCAAGTTTACCCACAAGACTTCAACATTTAAAGGAAATCGAGGGAAAAGCTCCCACACCGATTTACTTTGTCTATTTGCTTAATTCTTGCTCATTTTTCTGACCAATGATTTGCTGTTGAGACCATTAAAAGCTTAATGTTTTGCAATATTGCGTTTGCCTCATTTCTTTTGCTCTGGAGTGTATTTGAGAGATGACTCATTGTATTAAAGCCAACAATATGGAGGTGCTAGTAGCTAATGTATGCACTGTATTTTTCTTTGGAGAACAGCAATCAGGGTGGCACGGTGGTGTGGTGGTTAGCACTGTCGCATCACAGCAAGAAGGTCCTGGGTTCAATCCCCGAGTCACCCTTTCTGTGAGGAGTTTGATGAAAAATGCTACAGTAAATCGATAGCAGAGAATAAACAAGATCTTAGCCGTAGCCCTTAACCTAACCCTAAGGCTTAAAGTTAACCCTTAAATTTAACATGCAATTGCTAAGTAGCATATCTTGATATTTAGCACAAATTGACAGAACACCGTGCTGGATGACGATGACTTGCTCAGCACATGCGTATAGGCAAAAAGCCATTTGAATTCCAATGCGATTGTTCTCGTTCGCGTCGCATGGCCACGAATCAAATATGTGTAGGATGTAGGATTCATATATGAAAGTGACTCGAATCTGATTTGAAAAGATTGGATTTCTGTGTTCACACAGCCCTGAAAAAAATCACATTAAGGCAAAAAAAAATCAGATTGGAGTCAATTCAGCCTGGCAATTTGAACATCGCCTAATGTTTCCAATTATGACATTATTATATAACAAACATAAGAATTTTAAGCCTATATCTGGACATACTAACAATTTTTGAGCTTAAATTTGTCTTATGAATTTTTGGCAGATAATTTTGCTTCTTGCTAGAAACAAATGCTTGAAATAAGCAAACTGTCAAGCCTGAAATGAGTAAAAATCTACATAAAAGTGCAATTATCTTACATTTCTTTAATAACAAACTAATAAAGAGAAATATTGGTTGAATTTGCCTATATTCAAGATTTTCTCAGATTTTTACAGTGTTACCCCGTCTAGCCTTGTGTTTCTGAAAATAACAGTCCTGTCAGTGTGTTTATTCTGAGCTCTAGTTTGTCTGGATTAGACATCTCGTCAGTCTAGACTCTGTATCGTGTTTCATTCTGCTATTGCCTCAGCTTACCTTGCATTGTATGTAAAAGCAGTACTGCTAAATAAATCTGTTTGTTCAGCCAGTAACCTTTGAAAATACCCTACCAGGTATTTTATAATTAGGGAAAGAGAAGGTATATATGAGAAGAGACAGCTGGATTTTCTTACAGCGTACTTCCAGGTACATGCTCTGGATGTCCTGGCCGATGGAGTTGCGGGCGGTGCAGAGGTACTGGCCAGCGTCTGTGAACTGGACGTACTTCAGGGTGAGAGAGGACACACGGGCATCGCTGCGCACTATCACATTACTGTCCAGACTCTGCAGAAAGACAGACAGAGAGAGAGAGGTGAGGGAGTGAGCGATTATAATCAGAAACTATTAATTAGAAATTCAATACTTTAGCCTCTTTCAATTCTATTAATTTTAAGGCTTTCAATTTTACAAATATGACCCTTCACATGTCACATGGGTCATGTAAAAAAAAAAAAAAAAAAATTTAATTACTGTGTTTTCATAAAAGGCCATTAAAAAAGCTTTCTGCAGGTTGTAACCATGATTAGGAATGAACGACATCAGTTCATTCCCCCCCGATTATCACATTCAATTTATCATTGGTTACTAGAGTTGTATTCGAATGCACTTTAGAACTAGCAACCTTGTCATTTTATTTTGCACGAAGGGAACATTAGCAGTGGCCACAATATGCGTTCATATCTAAGAATCTAGAAAATCATGAAGAAGCAAAACAACAACTTCATCATAAAGTGATAAAGATTTATATTTTGATTTCACGTCATATGCAGCACTCGCACCAAGAGGGAAGTGACACAGCAAATTTATTTTCAACAAGAGCGGCTGATTTAAAGCGCGCAACATCAGCGAGGGCAAGCACACATCCAAAAAAATGAACTGTGTTTATTCAAATGAAGTGGAGAGATTTCAAAGTTATTAATGGGACGGAAGGACAGTCGTACGATGGTTCAAGTGTTTGATAAATCTGAACAGAAAAGCGACAATTTTTTCTCCTGAAATACACAGCCCTGATTACAAAGCTGCACTGCATGGGCGCACAAGCATTTCCTTTTAGCTGGAGGACATCTATCGGATTTGGGTTAAAAAAAAAAAAGGAGTTTTGTAGGTAGTTATGTACTTTGTGTGCCATCAGGGAAACCATGGCAACTGATAATAACTCAAGAGTGGACCAATGTAGGGTTAATCTGTGGGATCCATGTAAAAATAGACTACATGGCTAAAAGTTTGTAGACTCCTGATCATTAGAAGAGTGGGGGTTATTATAACGGTAGAGGGGGAGTAAATCTTGAACGGAACGTTCAACAGGAACGAGTTTGATGGTCAGGTGTCCACATACTTATGGTCATATCTTATCGGCTTTTAGCTCGTAGTTAGGTGGAGTTTCGAACGGCTTTCTACTTACCATATGTACACAAGAGAAAAAAGAAATGGTTAACTAGTATTCATGTAATATTATACATTTGTTCATTTTTAGATTTTATATTAGAAACCTGATGCATAATAGAGAAAAAAAAGTCAAAGTAAAATATGTCAGGCGGGTGGGACGGTGGTGTAGTGGTCAGCGCTATCGCCTCACGGCAAGAAGGTTCTGGATTGGAACCTGCCGGCTGACTGGGGCCTTTCTGTCTGGAGTTTCCATGTTTTCTCTGTGCCTGCACGGGTTTCCTCAGGGTATGCTGGTTTTCTTCCCAAGACATGGAGATTTGGTCAACCTGTTACTCTAAATTACCTATATGCGTGAATGGCTGTTTGTCTTTCTGTGTTAGCCCTGCGATAGAATGGCGACCTGCCAAGTGTGTACCCCACCTCTCGCCCGAAGTCAGCTGGGATTGGCTCCAGCTTCACCGTGGATAAGGAGTACAGATAATAGATAGATAGAAGGATGAATGACATGCATTTATTAAGACTACTTTTCCTATATCACTTTATAAAAAAAGTTTAAAAAATACATTGTAAGGCAGAAAAAGATATCTTAAACATTTAGATATGGATTTTTCCTTTTTTTTTAAATGTCAGTATTGTGTGTTTTCGTTTCTTTTATGATCAAGAAGCATAATTCAAACATTGAAGTCAGTCTGCTTACTGTGCTTCCAGTATCACAGAATTGATGTATTTTTGCATTTATGTATGTAATGCATATGTCTGAATTTTGTTCATTCATAGTTGCAGTTGCATACATTTTATGATTCTGTTTTTGCTGTCTTCTCTGCTCTCCTTACCTTGACCTTGGAGCTTTGTTTTGATTTCGCGGGTGTAAACTCTGACTCCGTATGTGTGTGTATGTGTGTTTGTGTATGTGCCTGCCAGACTCTCCTTCTCTGTGATGCTGTGTGGGAAATGCAGTTTCGATCTTGTATGCAAAATAAACTATCTTAACCTGGATTTTGGGGGTCCCCTGGTTTTTGAGTCACCTTAAAATTAGTTACAACAATCCAGACAGTAACGTATTTCTGTTAGTCTTACTTATTGGAAAGAATCATAGTTCATAGGAAGGAAGGAAGGACGGACGGACGGATGGGAGGAAGGAAGGAAGGAAGAGAATTCTGGCCTGAAGACAAAACAAGCTGAAATTTGTTAAACTACATGTGTTAGTACACAGCTCTGGGGTGACTGCAGTATTTCTCTCAAAGGTCTCCCAGGGGTGCACTGGGATTCAGTGAAACAGGAATCAGTAATGAAGTGGACCACACAGCAGAAGCCACATGGCTTTTGCCTGGCAAACACTTTTTGAACTGCACAGCTGGACGTTTAGACACTGCTGAACACACACACACACACACACGTATACAAGCACTCACTCTCACTGCATTAAGCTTTCATATGAGTGCAAATATCTTGTTCTAAGGTCTCTCTAAAGGCCCACATGCACACACACACACACACACACACACATACTGCATTAAATCTGCAGACTCGTGGCTATAGCAGCAAGACCCTTAAAGAGCTTTGGACCACAAGCTGAGCTCTACACTGTATCCCAAAGCTTCCAAACAACAGTGAAGAGCCATTTAAGAAACATTAGCAATAAGTCAAAAAAAGTCATATCAGGACACTCGAACACATTTTCATTAGATAGATAATGTGCATCACGATAAGATGAGAAAAATAAAATATAACTGGCATACCAGAAAGAAATATAACATATACTTTCAAAATAATCACTGACTGGATGGACACAAAGCACAGTTGCTCCTACCAGAATAAAGGTCATGATCGGCCATACACATCCTGTGTGTCTCTGATACCTATTTACTTTTATTCCTTAACAAACACGTTGTACTTTTAAATCTGTTTATAGTTACATTTAATATTGGGAAAATCACTTATGTTAAAATACAAATAAAGATTTGGTTCCTAGAACGTTCAGGAAACTTTGTTTTTCTTTTTGGTTACTGGAACGTTCTTTGAAGGTTCGTTCGGTTGTCCTATGGTTTGCAAGGAAAGTTTGTTTGTTTTTTTCCCTCTGAATATAATGTGTTTTTGGTTGCATGTTTTGCTTTGTGAAACATTCTCCTAACATTTGTAATGTGGGAACCCTTGGAGGACCTTTGGAGACGTTTCGCATCTGGTTGTAACTTTCCCCTTACCATCCATCATTTTACACCGTCAACCTCTGTGCAACATTCTAGAAATGTTCTCACATGTCATACACAACAAACACAAACACAACCAATTAGAAGCATTGTGTGAAAAGGGCAATGCAATCATTGTGAAGAGATAGAAGGGGCTACATACCGTAACAGAAAACTTCACCAATTTTTCATACATTTTACATGGATGACAATGTTTTTTTTTTTAAAAAGTTGCTTGGTTAATCAGTAGGGGGCATTTTTTGTTTATTTTTGCTGGCATGATTTGGCTTCACTCATCCCCTTAGATGGACACGTCAATGCAAAGCAATACAAAGTTCTTCTGATTGATCACCTTTATCCTACGAGGAAACATTTCTAGCCTGATGGAAGTGGTCTCTTTATGGATGACCCCGCCCCCATCCGCAGGATACAAGGGCTCACTGAATGCTTTGATGAGGATGAAAATGATGCAAATCATATGCTCTGGCCTTTGTAGTAAGCAGATCATAATCAATGTAATGCCTATGGGAGATCTGATTGACGTGTTAGACAGCGCTCAACATCACCATCATTATAACACCATCTTTTGGAAGCTTGGTATTCATTTCTCCAGTACAGTTCCAGAGACTAGATGCTGTTTTGCTGGCTTCTGGTGGCCAGATTCTTTACTAAGACCCTTTATGCTTTTTTTCCCCGTTAGTATGTCATCTGTCTGTATATAACGTACTTTTAATTACCAAAATCTTTACTCATGGTGACTAAGGTTTTGGCAAAAGTAAAAGCCCTAACTTTAAGTTTACATACAGTGGATATAAAAAGTGTACACATCCCTGTTAAAATGCCAGTCAATCAAATCAAATAAACCAAAAGCTGCTTCAACAAAGTTTTGTTTAAGGGTGTGTACACTTATGCAACCAGATTATTATTATTATTTTTTTGTATTTTTCCCCCTAACAGATTTGTTTGTTTTTCAATTGAATTGTACAGGTTATAGATCAAATTAAAGGTCGGAAAAGTTTTGAAATGATTTATTGTGGTCTCATTTTTTTTACATCGCAAAAACCTGGCATTTTAACAGGGATGTGTACACTTTTTTATATGCACTGTTAAATATTATGGCAGTATCGGGCTTTCAGTGACTTCTTTAAACTGCTCTTTTTCTTTGGCAGCATGATTGTCCAACATACATCTTTAATAGAAAAACAGTTTCTGGCAGATCAACAAGCTTCTGGCAAAATTCTGCTTGGATATTTGACCACTTTTCTTGGCAGAACTACTAGAGTTCATATAGACTGTTGTGTTTCCTGGCATTGACCCCGCAGATCTGTGCCTTGATGGTTGCCGAGTTGTTCCTGACTATTCGAACCAATGTCTTCTATCCAGCATAGTCGTACATGACTTGTACTTATGTGTAATTGTTTGAACTAATGATCTTGGAATCTGCAGTTGTTTAGAAATGGCTCCAAGAGGCATTCCTGAGTGTAAATCTGTGTTCCTCTTTCTCAGATCTGCACTGAGCTCCTCGGACTATCCAATTGTAACTGTGTTTGTGTTTGTGAATGAGTGCTGTCAAACAAACCCTTTTTATAATTTTGAACCTGTCTTGATTTTGGAAAAAACAAAATAAATTAAAACTTGCGCACCAAATTCTTTTCGTTTTTTTTTCCTATTAAAGATGTGTTGATATGTCGTATAATCATTTTGCCACGGAAAAAGAACAAAGAAATCATTGAAAGTTCAATATTGCCATGGCAACTTCTGACTGTAACTGTGTGTGTGTATATCTTTGTCCTGGGTCATAAATTTTTCAAGGTGCTCATCACCAACACTACTAAAAGACAATGTCAAATTGTAAAAGGAATCGCAGGCCACATCTTAAACGGCATCTGTGATTATTAAAGCATCAACCATCAGAATTGGATCAACATCATGTATCGATGTGTCCATCTCCAGGGTTCCACTTGAGTTGCCATGGAAAAGAAGCCTGCTTTGGATCAAGGAGAGAAATGAGCCTGCTATAGGCTATGGGACAGAGAATACAGCATGTTCCATCAACTGATGAGTGAGTAAGTTGGATCTGCCTGCTTATTAAAGCTCCATAACTACATCGGTTCAGCACTGAATGGTGAATACTGTAAAACTAGCTTCTCCACTGCCTAAAACCCCCCTGCTGTGAAGCGCTGCTTCCCGCTGAGCTCTTACTACAGGAGTCAGAACTCTCATACGTGCGTATTAAAATTCAAGGCATTTCAGTGGAAATTTGAAGGAAAGATGAACGCCTCTCGCAGTACATCATATACATGGAAATTAATTGACTGGATGCATCTGAGTCGTGCGATGTGGCCTATGCTAATCAGCCGATCCAGCCTTTTATTAGTCGATGCAGATTTATTAGTCATGCCAGATGACACCCTATTACTCAACTAATAAACATGAGCGTCTCCTGCATCGCCTTGTTGGAACTATCGGCCATGCACATCACGTGCCGTCGCACTCTGTGCAATCAGTTACACAACATTTGCTGGGAAAAAGTGGTGTTTGCGAAAATAAAATAGAAAAAAGAAGCCATTGAATAAATTGAGTAGGCTTAAAGCGAAGCTCATGAGGGACATTTCTCACAAGGGACATTTCTTCCAACCAAAGTGAGTCGATTTCGGCAGCGCTAATTCGTCCCTGCCTCTGTGGACAAATCACACACAGGACTACTCTGAGTGCCAAGTGTGCATTCCCTATTTCAACCCATTGTGTCACTAGTTCAGAGCTTCTGTTTTAATTATTCACCGAGCAAGCAACGTGACAAGCCCCTGTGTGAATCATCACTGTTAGCTTTTTTCTTTTGATCAAAGGCATAGATTAAGCATTGGAATTAGAAGAGGGACGCCAGAAAGAGACGTTTCTGAAATTTGCACTGGCACTTCATTTATAAAGTGCCTGCTCAATAGTCAGTGAGAAATCTGACTGCCGAGCAGGATGGGAGTGAATGCCGCTCGGAAATTCAATCAATTCCCAGACTTGATTTAAGGCGCCATGGCTTAGTCACGATCGAAAGGACGGGTCGTAAATTTCATCCGGTTGGTGCCGCACGTTCAGAAACTTGTTAGCATGCAGTGTCGCCTTCTTTCGCATAGTAATAAGCAGTAAGCTGCATGTGCAAGGCCTTGTTACGTGTTCCGAGCTGGCGAGATCATTACAGCGATGTATTTCCCATTCGCACCGCCTGAGGTGTTACTGTGAGCGATTAGTTTGACCTTGGATAGAGCTACGGAATCACTCGGCGTCTCCGCTATCTCATCTGTTGTGAAATTTTGCAGAGAAAAACACACCAGAATGAAAAAAAAACAAGTCACGAAAAAGAAGCTCAACTCGGCGGATCGCAATCACGGGCCCGTGTGCATCTCATTATCTGCTCCAATAGAGAAGGCAGGAAAGCATCATTTTGCTCAGGTACTTTCTCAAAAATGTGCAGCCAGTCAGTGTGCTACGACAGGGAATAAAAACAGCACTCGTTCTCAAGGTCTTCATGTGGCAGAAAAAAAGCCACACTTTCCTTTTTTTTTCCCAGCAGAGGGGATGATTGGTGCATGTGATGTCAGTCATACTGGGTGGAAATTAAAGTGGAAAAATCAAAACGGTCTCATGCAGACACTGCTGAGCATGATGTGTCTAACAACGTGTGCCGCACTTCAGCCGGGGCTGACACACATCTCAAATTAAGAGAGAGAGATAAAAAAACAAAAACCACAGACAGCTATGTACACGAGCATCCAGATATAACAGAGAAAGACTTAACATGCAACAGCATGCGAGGACAAAGCAAAAGAAAATGAAACTTTTACTAAAAAGTCACTAGTTACAGTATGGCTTCGTGATCTGAACAAAAATTGTCAAATGTAAAACTTATCAAAACACACTAACATATATGGAGCATTTGAGATTCACCAAGACCGGAGATTCAATAGATTTAATTCAATGATATCAGTATTACAAAGACCGACGCTGTCATTAAATGATTATATCACTGGCTGGTCAGAAGGCAAATCCATCCATCCATCCATCCATTATCTATACCGCTTTATCCGTCTGGTTCACGGGGAAGCTGGAGCCAATCCCAGCATCTTCGGGTGAGAGGCGGGGTACACCCTGGGCAGGTCACCAGTCCACCACAGGGCCAACACAGACAAACAACCCCACACGCTCGCATTCACACCTACGGGCAATTTAGAGTAGCCGGTTGTCCTAATCTGCATGTCTTTGGACTGTGGGAGGAAACCGGAGTCCCTGGAGGAAACCCATGCATGCACAGAGAGAACATGCAAACTCCACACACACATTCGCAACACACTGCGGCCAAACAAAACAAAAGTTACTCCATCAAAAAACACCATGTAAGATTTTCCTAATACTCATTTTAATGTTCAGTTTAACATGAATTATAATTCTAAATGGCTGCTATGGACGCAGTTTCAACCAAAGAGTCTAACGAAGTATTTTTAGTTGAAACAATAAAATCATTTTGAAATCAATATTTTGTGTCATATTATTGATTACTCTAGTGAGTAGCTGCAGTAAGGCTAACATGGAGATCCTGCATCATCCTCTTAAAGTTTAGACCCTCAACATAACCCAACACTGATAATAATATAACGAACAATATCATAGATGCGGTGAAGTCTTCTCTGAGGAAACATTTCTGAAAGTCTCCAGTGTCAGCATTTTGTAACTTCAAGAGCGAGGGGGAAAAAAAAAAAAAAAGAGAGGCTAGAATAACATTAATGTTCCAAAAAAATTAAACGGATGAAAAGTACGATATATCATTAATTTATTAATAAAAAAAAATTGTAGTTGCTGGAAAATTGCCGTATCGCAGGAAGGAAACACTTTGGAGTCGTAACATTAACTCACCACACAAACTATGTTGTTGGTTCATTTCCTATAACAGCATGGCCCCAAACGTTTTTATTTCTTAATTAACACCTGCATGTCAGTTGTGCTAAATTGCACACGCAATCTCTGTTCCCAGAGTGACTTCAGGCTGCATTAATTCACAGTGCAGGTGCTAAATTAATCTATTTGCATTGATTTTGCACCGTATTTTGCATTTTTAGGTAGAAATGGCCCAGACTGCATATTCATTAAGGCAAACATGCAAAACAGGCAAGATGTTTGATTTTGCTCATATGAAACACACAAGCCTCTGTAGACCCAGTTAGCATATCAGCGTTTTTTGTGAGCGTTATTGAATTTTTCTTTTTTTCCCTTTTTTTTCTTTTTTTTAACCACATAAACCTCATAGCATCAGGACCGCTGTTGCAAATACAACTGACAAATGACTGTAGCCCATCTGCTGCTATGCACTATTTGTCCATTAATGGAACACAGCCAGTGCAGGACCTCCAGTTTGATTATTTAGAGGTAATTTGTATGTGTGGTGCTAATATACGTGTATCATCTGAATCAGTGTTGCTATGTTTCACTGCTTGGTTTTAAAATAATCCATCAACTAGAAATCTGCAGCCTGGACAGAAAATGACACAGATGAAGACTACATCACGATTAACGCACACTGTGCATGAAAAAACAAACAAACAACAACAACAGCATCTATCTGTACACCTACATGGTAGACTAACAAGGCAAGTGGAGCACAAGTTTAAGACAATGAATAAAATCCCCAGCAACACTGTAGTGCATGATGCACTCATAGCAGCACTACGCACAGTAGGGGCTTTAAGAAATGATGGCTGTAGGGATCGCTATGGTGATCGGTACAACATCTGTACTTACGGCATAGCCATTTAAACCAAAATTGCTAAGCAAAGCAAAGGATTAAATTATAAGTGTCTTTGAATAATTTACTCTGAAATCATTAAATGAGTTGTGTCAATGTCTAGCGTACATATAGCTCTAATTCAACACATGTTAAAAAACGTGAAAAAACTCCCTTTTTGGCAAGCACATCAAACCCTTTTTTTTCCCCGTCGTAGTAGAACCGCAGGCTACGGTGGCAGGAAGTGGAGCGTCAAATTTGTGTCACACAGCTCAGTTTTTCTTCTGCCCTCTGTATCTATTCCTGCCACCATCACTGTATAAAATCCCTACTGAAAATGGACCTCAAACAACATTTGGTCACTAGTGGTTCTGTGTTAGTTCTTTGCCAATGATGGGCTACAGTTATAAACCTACAAAATGATCTGTATGGTGAGTGAACCTGATAAAATCGATATAAAGTAGGTGTATCGAATAAGAAGAATCACCATTAGTCCACTCAGTGGACAATCTCATCTATCCATTCATGCATTATCTATACCACGTATCCGGCATGATGGGGTCACAGGGAAAATGAAGCCAATCCCAGTGGACATCAGGTGAAAGGCAGAGTACACCCTGGGCAGGTCGCACCTATGGGCAAATTAGTTGTAGCCAGTTGACCTAATCTGCATGTCTATGGGTGGAAACTGGTGGACCCACAGGAAACCCACATTGGCATGGGGAGAACATGGAAACTCCACAAAGAAAGGCTCCAGTCAGCCAACCCAGAAGCTGTGAGGCGACAGTGCTAACCACTGCCCCACCTAATCTCAACCAGATACTGCATATTTGTACCTAAGAACTGCTGCTTTAATCGTAAAGGCAGTCCTGTGTTCACCTCAAGACTCTTATTCAGAACTTTTCAACACATATTCTCTTGACTTCAGAGAATACAATTGTAAAAGAGTAATGACTATCGTGTGTCATCTAGTGTAGGATGGGTTCCCTTTTGAGTCTGGTTCCAATTTTTCCCCTCATATCATCTCAGGCAGTTTTTCCTCACCACTGTCGCCTCTGGTTGCACATTAGGAGTCTAAGCCCACATCCAAACTTATGTAAAGCTCCTTTGTGGCAAAGTCTAATGTTAAAACTGAATAATAAACTGTCATCTCAGAACTGACTGCGTGCACGCCTGAGAGAGCATCTGTTCACAATGTTCCTTAAAATAGCTACGAAGAAGTTTATACGGGTTTAAATTTCCCACATTATAGGTGCTGTGATACTGCAGAAGGAGACGTGCGGTAATGTGTGGGCAGTTGTATAATTGCAGGCTTTCATCTTGTGCAGAACGTGTGCCGATACCTTCCCACACCTTCCATATGCATCTGAATCACTCATTATCAGCTGTGCAGAAAACACATGAATATTTACAACTAAACCATTAAGCAAGTAAACAGGAGCATCTAGATTGGCTTTTTCCGCATGCACATCGGCGCTCATAATTTACACGCTCTCATAATTTCTCCATAGTGTATTTAGCATGGGTAAAGTGTAGTTAATGTGGGATTTATTTGTGCGGTAAGGTTATGTTGTCTTCTACAAAGCAGGTTATGGGAGTGTTAGTGCATACTCTGGTGCTGCAACATTCTCTTTTTGACTAATTATTCCTAATGAGTCTCAGCCCTTTGTATTATTATTATTATTATTATTACTATTGAGTATTATTCTTGTTTTTTGTTTTTTTTTCCCCCAAAAGAACAACTCAGACGAAAATGATCTGTACATAATTTTCTCATGATCCCAAATGTGGTCAATCAGCTTGGTGTCATATATTTTGAAGTGGAGTTATGAGTAGCTAAGACGTAAGGGAAGCAAAAGGCTACCAGTTTAGAATGATGCCGTGTGTAAATCATCACCCACACAACTCAAATCACACTCAGTTTTTCGGACCTGGTATGATAGTGTTGTCTATAAAAATGGACCAAATGAGAGATAAAAAAACCTCAGCACTGTCATAGCTCTATACTGAATGCTGATCATATTATTCCTTAACAAAAACAACATACAGCATCAGAGTCATGTAGGTGAAAAAGTTGCGTTAACCAAACATTGACTGATTTTTTTTTTAAAACCATGACAGAAAAATCTGAAAGCCGTCCGTCATGTTGACAGATTAGAACACTAAGGGCGATCTACTGTAACGTTAATTAATTCACCCGCAGAACTGTCAGTAACACATGCTTGCAGGTCAGTTGAGTTGAATTCAATTCATTCCTTGTAAATGGTTTGTTCACATTTTAATTGTAATTGTATAATTTGGTAAAATTGCATTGTTCATATTTGATTGTTTAGGCACAATGGCTGGGTGTCACTACTACTGCTTTGTGTGACGTTGACACGACACGGTCGGTGCTTCTGTTCAGCTTTTCTCCCCAATGCTCTGAAATATGTTTAATCTGAAAGTTTATTCTGTATATTAGGCCAAATTATTATTGTGTGTAATGTACAATGAAATACTTTTAAATACAACGTGTTATGAAAAGGTTCAGCGTCTGTTCCTGTTGCTAGAAACAGAGTGTTGCAGGGTCATGAGCAGGCACGCAGCAGGAGCAAGCAATAATTTTGGTGAATCAGTATGCTGTGTGACATCACATTGCATTTTTATGACATCGTGTGCATTTGTGATTTTGCACAGAGAGCAATCCTTAAATTCTCTGTTGCCTATTTTCCAAGTTTGAAACTTTTTTCTTTGAAAATATTTGCTCTTTGCTCAAGTTTGAGGTCCATAGTAAAATCACAAATGCGCACATGCACGTTGTCACAAAAGCACATATAACGCAGGTCCCCATGTAGGCAGCGTGACATTGCAGAAAGTTACTCCTCGCTCCTGCTGCACACATATGATGTTCGTTCGCAACAGAAATTTTGATCGCGCCTCCTATATCTCATTATCATTAAAAATGAAAATTCATATGTCAGTTAATAATGGATGGTGACGGAATTTTCACAACCCTGTCCATCAAAACGATGGCCAACAAGGAAGTCTAACGCAGCTTCTGGGTATGAGGCATATAATATCGTATATAATGGTACGTCAAATAAAGACCTTAAATGTGTGAGATAAATTAGAGAAAACACAGGTTTATTTTGGGAAAATATTCTTATCCTATGAGAGCTTTGAGTACATTGATGGATTATGGAGACCTACTGATGTAAACCTTAACTGAGCGACTTCAGATTGCATAATTGTCGATGAGTTACCGTAATTTTATATACTGATATATACTGTCATCAATAAATCACTCATTTATTACACATACAAATTTAATGGAAATTTTGTGGAATTCACATTAATGACCTGAATAAAACAATCCAAAACAAATTCAGAAATAAGACTAGACATTCAAAAATAATGGCACCCTATAAAAGAAGAGTCAGCGTGCGTTTATGGAAGCCGGTGTGTAGCCTTAAGAGCTCTTTCACTGTTTACTTGATTTCAACCACCAAACATGTCATGGCCGATTTCACAGCATTTGTGTAAAGGTGACAGCGTGCAAATTATATTCATTTTTGGCCTGAACTGTTTCTTTAAGTTTCCTGAAAAGATTTCACTGAGTGGAGAAGAGGAAAAAAGGCAGTTGTTATAGAAAGAAGGAATGTACAGCTGCTGAAAATGGATCTGCAGTTTAGAAATGCTCCAATAGCATCTTCACGACTTCTACACACAGAAGCTATCAGAGAAAATAATAAGGCATACAAGAAATAAATGAAACAGCACCCTTTTTGGAAAAAGAGGCCACTTCATTAACCCTGTGTGTATGTGTGCATGCATGTATGTGAGAGAGAGAGTGAGTTTGCCTTTATGGGTAAGGATCTATCACTAATGCTCTGTGATAGTAGTAATGGGACTTTCTAGCATTAGTGCCTATCTGGGCTACGTGTTCAATAGCTGTACCTTGTGTTTCTCAGGTCGAGTCCAAGAAGCCTGCAGAGGATAAACATAAAAAGTAAGAGAAATGGTGTTTTTGTGCAGCTGAGTGTTATGAAAGATTAGGCAACATAAAGTAGAACATTGGCAAAGGAAAACAATACCAATTTGGTCTTGGTCAATTCCCACCCACCAGTCAGCCCTCCCCATCGTATTATAAATTTCTGCTGTGCACGAGAAGGTTTCTGGTGTGCATGAGAAACTGTAAAAGATTTTTTTGTTTGCCCATGTCCCTATAGGGGCTCCATAGCAGCATAACACCCTCAGAGGAAAATGCTACCTGCCCTTTTCCCTCTGCCCTCTTACATGAGCTCATAGGCAACCACAATTGGGTAGTGTCGCTGTTATTGGCAAAGGAGACAGAGTAGAGGAACACTTTTCTGCTGCACCATTCAGGAAGATAAGGCACCCTTTTGCATGTGGTCTTGAACTGAGAACTGGTGATATTAGGAGAGTTATTTCATGAATAAACTGCTCAACAGTCAAACTGCTAAAAAATTTAATAAATAAAATAAAAGCCAACCAACCAAAAAGTGAAGTTAAATATTGCAACTGTGAATAATTCTTCTGAGGAACCCCTTCAGAAATCCGGAACTTTTAACCGTCAAAGGAACCCTTCAGAAAATATTTTCTCAAACAATGTATTAGAAGCAAAACCCAATGATGAGAGGGTCCTGGAGAGCCTTGTTAATTTGCAAACAATTTGAACAAACTAAAGTTATTATCATCACTGCCATTAAAATAAAATAAAAAAACTATATTAATTAAACCAGGAATTAATGGTCCAAACAGGAATGAATATTTTTACTTGTAATTGTAATGAACTAAACAGCATACACTGTTGGCTTGGAACAACTGACGATAGTTTAGGAATTCGTCGATAGATTCCAACTATCGTAATGGTTACTGAGTCAGACGATTTAACCGTTACATATCCGTTACAACCGTTGACACATAAGCATTTCTGACCTTGTTAATGGATTAATTAATGGATTGTTAATTATGCAAAAACAAACAAAAAACAAACAAAAAACACAATTAAAGGCTAGTGATTTCAGCAACATTTGTCGTATGGTATTTTTTTTACAATGTAATGACTTGTACACAAGATGCATTACATATGTCTGGCCACACCCCCTTCTTTCCCCACAAATGTCCACCCACATCTTGCACCCAATCATGTCTTGGATGATGACCTTTTCTGTGCATACGCAGCAGTGTTTGACTTTGGATAGTAAAATATCTCCTCAAAGCAAGAAGCACAACTTTCATGTATTTTCACTCCAAAGTCTTGAAAACCTTCCAAATCTGACAAAGATTTTTTAATTACAAAAGAAATGAGATGGAGACCTCTGAAAAATCTTTTGATTAGACTCCTCCCAAAGTAGCTTGACCGTCTTAAGGTCAGATGACTGGTCAGGATGTTCCAGACAACCATGCTTTTGTAAATATGCTAAATTTGTAATATGACATTTCTGGGATGTCTGGGAATGTTTGAAAATGACATATAACTTGGGAAATACCCAACTTTTTAAGGAGCATTGTGCATGTTGCCCAAGATGAGTCAGCAAACTCCCTAAATACAACAGATGTGATGGGGCCATGCAACGATTAACCATTAACCGAATTGTTTATGGAAGACAGACTTTCCAAACACTGCAAACGGAATATCAACCAGCTCTGTATGACTTGGTCAATAACAACCCTATTTATCACGTGGATACCTGAGATGATGCAGACGCTGATCGACACGTTCGTATTGCCAGGAAGCATTAGTGAGGGCCTTATCTGGACTCATTTCTCTACGTGACTACAAAGGGATCAGATTGCTTTGGAAGGACTGCCATGATGAGGAGGCTTCCCAAGAGCCTTTTATACCTGAGTCACATTCATTAAGCCAAAATCAATCAAGGGTCTTTGCGCTCCATGTTTTATCATCCAGCTCACAATGGTATTTTTTTGCAGATTTTATCTACACCACTGATAAATTAAAAGACATGAATAGAAAATGAATACATATGTCAAGATTCTCTTGTGACTCCTGACATGCTGACAACAAGCCAGCGAAGCTCACGTTTTTTTTCTACTGCGCAATATCAATGCTCTATTGTAGATGTCCTTTCATCCAGTCATCCAGTGATTTGGCACAGAGCTAAAAGGAGAATAAAGGCCCAGCACTGGGAAGTGGGGTTGCAAATGGAACCTGGCGTGAAGGCAAAAAAGCAGTGATAACTCATTCTCTGAGGGAATTATTCATACAAGTATCAACTGGCCTACCAAAGTCTTTGAAAACGCATTTAGTTAATTGGAACAGACTTTAGGAGGCTTGTCTGGAGCACTTTCATCCTTAATGGAGTTACACAACATCTAACGGATAAGAAACTCGGCTGGATTAGGATTGGAGCATGACAAAGACTGAATGCTCACACTCGACAGATAAAACAGAGCATAAAAAGTTGAGCATGTGCTTTATTAGACTGAATTGTAATAAAGATTTCCAAATGATTTCATTATCTCCTCTTCGCCAGTCTGCCATCGGGTCATCAGGGCTAAACCCTTGTGTTCTGTCCTGACACTCATTTCATCTTTCTTTCTTTGCGCTAAACATATTCGCAATCACACAGCCGTCTTTTCCTGACCTCTCCGACACATGTTGGGTATTAACACACCCACTCTGACATCGGGCATGCATACAGCAATGATTGTAGTCACCTGGACTCTTTTCTACTCTGAAAACTCTTTGTAAAAATTGGGTTTTTACAAGTGCTCTTGATGGTGATTGTCAATGGGATTATGCAAAAAGCTGATTATCAGCTTTCCAGTTACAGCGAGGTTTCATTCAGCATTGATATTCATACCTGACCTCCCATTAAGTATGGCTAATAAGGGATTAGGGTCTTACAAGGCAAGCACTGCTCTAGACCGAGGGCGAGCACAAGAGCGGAGACTCCTAAATGCTGCACTCGTGGCTGAATGATGCTGGAGAGATGAAGATAAAAGGATGTTTTACTATTCATTCACATGCTTGTACCTAGTTTTTGATACTGCATTGTGTCTATATACACTGTATTTTTCAAATGATAAGTCAATTTGAAGTATAAAAAAAACCCTAGGCTTTAAAATCTGTCTGTTTTAAGAAAAAAAAAAAAACCTTTAAACACATTTACACCACAGCTCTGTTGAATTCTCCTATCTGATCAGTCAGAAGGTGTTGACAATAGTTCTAATCTGATATCATTTCTATGAAGAAGGAAACTGAATGATGGATGCTTCACATAAACTTAAATCTGATCTAAAAATATATGTGTACTTTGTGATATAGTGACATTTTCTGTAAGAAGACATTAATTTATCATTTTTGGAAGGAGTGTCCAGTGTCAGGGTTTTGTGACAATCCAGAACTAAAGATGTAATTTTAAGGTTTTTGACTTTGCATTTGTTTCTCAGCAACATGACAAGCTGTCCCTTTTTCAAGGGTGCTTCATGAAAAAAAAGAAAAAAGCAGCTGGTGAAGGAATACGTATTTGCAGCTGTTATAAGTGATAACAGGTGCTAACTTGTTTTTATGGACTATTAAATGGAAATATAAATGGATTTGTTTTATGAATGAATAAACAATGTTTATCAGCATATCAGGCTGCATCACACCACCTAGTTGTTGATTAGTTTCCTATAACAGCATTCTCCTTCATATTTTATTCATTACTTATCTCTCTTCAATACAGGAGTTGCATTAACCTTTTCAATTCCCAGGGCACATCAGTTGCATTTTTACTCTCATAACTAAACACAGCATCTTTTAATTTCACTACAGTTGTATTTACTGAATAAATTTCAAGAAAAATCAGTTAGCAATTAGCCTTATATAGCACTTTAGACATTCCTTTTCATTGGAGTCTAGCTTTTGTCCATTTAATTTCGCTGTATATGACTGTAAATCTAGCAGGCTTGGAAAATATCTGTAAGTCCATCTTTATGGAGAAGTCATTCTAAAGAAATGTTTAAAGCTAAGACCTTGTAATTCACTTTAGAAGTAGCTTTTATTAGTCTGTCAGAATGATGCTACTTCCCTTTATGCTAGCACTGAGCTCACACTAATTAAGGTATTCAACTGCTGTTAGCCAAATATGTTCTCATGAACTTCTAAAGTGTTTCCTTTTACTGATCATATTCCACTGACATCATCCTTTCAACAAAAAACAAGTTATCCCACTGCAGTATTGACCTTTAATTGCAGCAATAACAATTTCTCGGTGTAACAGCAGTTTATTTAATACCTCAACTTCCTTCATATTAGATGACTATAGCTTTTATGTTTAACTAATGTTTTTTAACACTTTAGTCTAGCACATATGTAAGACTGTGCAATGCTATACCACATGACCTTTGTATTAGCAACATAGTCAACAATGTGTGATTTTAGCTACAACTTCTCTGGTCTTTAACACCTTCTTTTCTTTTAAAATAGATAAATACCAAGCTAGCTAGCTATTAGATGTTGTTTTCCTATCTTCAGTTTACCATCAGGCAGCTAGCTTGCCAGTTAAACCTTCTACAATGCTAACTAGCGTAATAGCAAGCTAACACTAGATAGCTAGCTTTAGTGAATGTTATTAGGGAACTGTATTGTGTGATGCTATATTATGTGCCCTTTGTATTAGCAACATAGCTAAAATGCGTGTGATGTGTGTAGCTATAAATTCTGAGGTAAAATACTTATAACTGGGCTATTACAATTCGGCTAATGTGAAAATTATGACAGGTACTTGACTTTAGTGGATTTTCTAGTATCAAACCTGGCTCTTTTTCTGTCTAGAATCTCATGTAATAATCATGTACAGGCTTCTTCTCTGCTTCCAGGCAGAACATAAAGTAATTCAAAATAAGAAGTCTTTCCATTATTTATCTGGTTTGTCTTTTTGGATTAAGTGCTTCTGCCAGGATGAGATACACACCAAGAACCCTGAGTTCTGCTGTTCTTTGTAGGCTTACGGTGCATAGCTGACAGTTTTTTCCAAAAAATGTTACGGTGATAAATCCTAAGCATGAGAAAAATTGGAGATTAGATTGTGATTGGTAGGTGAGCTGCAGCCACGGATAAAATGTGCTTGTCTATACCAACGTGCTTATTTTCACTCAGATCACAAGGTTTTTGATTATATCATTAAAGGTTATTCATATTCAAATAACAGCGTGTGTAACAATTTACATGATTTATTCAAACAGCAGGAAACAATGGCTCATAAATAGAAAATCATAAACGTTATAAACCTGGCTATTGTTATTGAAAGTGCAGTGCCGCATAACACTGTCTGAGCATCAAAAAAGCATTTCTCACATTTCTAAAGGGGTTACGTGAATGGGAAAACAAGAGCATACCTAATTCCTGGATAGAGGAGACTGGCAGCAGATCTGTGTAAATGTTCAAAACAAGATTATCTTCTTAAGATAGCACGCCATGAAGGTTTAGCTGCATTGCTTTTTTTACTCAGGTTTTCAGAAAAAAAATAAAAATCACACAGGCTGAAAGGATGAGTAAAAGCAAGAAGAATGAGGTGCACTGTTTGCTAATATTCAGCTCTCTAGAGAACCGTGGCTGTTATATTCTTTCTTGTCATGATTTAATTCAGGCATTCAAGAACCATCCTGGGTGTATAAAACACTGTATATGGCAGCCATTGTGAGTTTCAAAGAAACAGTGACAATATAGCTGGAACTGAATTGCTTTTTTTTTTTTGGCTAGATTTCCAGGCTACCTTAAAAAAAGAATATTTACAAAATCCAGCATGCAATCAGATGGACTATTGTAACGCAAATATCACCTCTTCTAGACATAAACCTGAGGTATATCTCATTCCTCCAGACCAAAAGAAGTCCCTGAGGCCAATCAGACAGGTCTTTAACCAGGCACTTTCAGCAGTGTATGCGATACAGGAAGCCAGGAGCTGGCTCCGACACATCAGCTGTTCAATTCAGCACACTAATCCCTACACACAAGGAGCAAAATACATTCCAGAGAGGAAATGTTCACCTAGCACCTTGTGCACATAACCACACAGGTCTTCCACCTCAGATAAGGCTGTGTTAGAGCAGTGCATACAGAATGGCTGAAAACATTCATCTCAGCAAAACTGAACACGCACACACTGAGCGCATAGCTTTCAGTGGTTCTGGAAGGTTTCCTCCCCTCCCATGTAGCATTTTTAATTGTGAAATTTAATATGGAAACAGTGACGTCCCGATGACGCAGTGGCAGAATGATTACTGTACGGGGGAAGAAAAAAAAAATCATCAGCAGTCATGACTGTTTCTCAGCAGACAGTTTCTCAGGGTAGCTGAGGAGGACGCTTAAGGTTTCCCATAGGTTTAATCGCCCATTATGTTTACAGACCTGCCAACTGCAAAGAGGAATAATGTGTAGTCCTGCAAGATGGGGCAGGGATGAGATCAAGGGGCACTAAAAAGCAGTAAACTGTAACAAATATAACAGTACATTTTTAATATAGTCCTTTCACAAATCGTTTGTCACTTAAAGAAACAGTGAAATGCTTCCACATGGCTAACATTTTCTAATCAGCCGCTCAAACTCGTTTTAATCCCATTTTATCATTTTCCAAGCAAAATTCTTGGCCATTTTTTCCATTACAGCTAAGTCAAACAAAATGTTAGCTAAGTCAAACATCCATTGATAGATTTTGTTTCACATTAACCAAATATTCTCCAATTACCTTGACATAAAGCATGCCTTCCTAGAAAATCTAATCAAGACCATTCTCCAATTACCTTGACAGAAAGCACATCTTTCTAAAAAATTTAATCAAGACCACTGACTAAAGATTAGTAATGTGAGATGGGGAAAGGGGCAGGGCTTCCTGGAAATCAGTTAATACTGGAGAGCTCAGAACATTGCTGCAACAGTCTGCGCAACCTAACAAAGATTACAAATTCGCAATTGATGTAGTACACATTTGGTTTAGGGATATATTAACCACACTAAAATTTTCATCCTGGTTATGTCCAATGACATTCAGCACCCCGCTTATCAGCTCGGGGTCTACTGTGCCACGCCAGGTCGAACCCGTTCTGCAACCTTCCTGATCGACAAGTCTGATTCAAGCGTGACTAACAATTAAAGCAATTTGGATGTCAGTCGGGACCTGGGTTCAGAAAGAGATTCTAGACACTGTGTAGCGTTATCACATTTTCAAAAGAATGCAGGGAGGGAAATAAGAAGTGGAGCGAAGAAGCCAAGCAGAAGCATAAAGGACAGAGAGACAGACAGACAGAGAGAAATTGGTTCTGTGCAAGGCTGAATATCGATAAGAGCTGTGAGCGGATGTCGATTGATGCTGTTCGCCTGTTTCCGGATGAAAAATGAAGGAAGGGAAATGGGCCATTTCATGGCTAATAATTATGTTTAGCAGTGGAAGGGTACAGAAGGAAGTGTATTTATAGCACGAAAGCTACTCTCTCCTGTTCCTACTGCATATATCTATATGACACACATAAAAAAAAATAATGTATATATATATATATATATATATATATATATATATATATATTACCATATGTCTCCCACTATATTGTCTACCAGTCGACAGTGTG
>JAQQZR010000011.1:8140918-8161397 GCA_030068235.1 Notoglanidium macrostoma | reverse complement strand
ATTGTTTATAACAGCCCTATTGAACAACTGGAGTAATCCATATTATGTCAACAACCGCTCAACTAAGTAAAGAGAAAAAAACAGTCCATCATTACTTTAAGACATGAAGCCTCTTTTAGGTAATAAAGTAACTTTAAGTAACTGTGCAGTGAAAGGCTGAAATATCCAGACTTAAACAAGAGCTTATGCTAAAAGCATATGAGAAAAGAATCAATGGTTTATATTTACATACTAGTACTGTTATACACATCGATACACTGAACATAAAAGAACGTACACTTTACCTCACTGTTTTGGAAAATCAAAACCAATCTAAAATTTCAGAGCACTCTGAACCTAAGAATTTAAAACCACATGGTGGATTTTGCAATTCTTACAATTATTAATTCAATACATTTTGTTAAAAGACAGCTGTGACATGCCAAAGATCAGCCAAGTAAATGTCATGTATGCAAATTTTTTTGTTTTACCTATCAAAATACACTTTTTATAGAAAATGATCTCAACTCAAGTGTCACCAGACGGATAATCATTCTAATACATAAAATGCAGCAATGCTGTCATGTTTATTCTTATCTGAAAATAGGTTAAATGAATGATTTAATAAGGCTACCAAACAGAATGGATGGATCTGAACTTTGCATGTTCTTAAAAAGAGCAACAGGGCGATCCTGTGACCTTTAAATTGCCTCTGCCATGGCCGTCTGATTAAATCTGTATGGAAATTTAGCCTTACTAACACAGCTGACTCTAACTCCCCTGACCGCATATCAAAACTGCAGGTCAGGAAGAATCTATTTAATATATTACGCTGGTTTCAGCCACTGAGTAATAACAGGCTGTGGAACAAAATCGAATAGAACACTTTGTTTATATAACTCATCGGCAAACAACAGATGACCCTGCCCTGAACAGCGCCCTCTGAACTTTGAACCCCGGGTTTCACCACAATGCCCCCCCCTTCCAGCACCTGCGCTCCCTCGCTGAAGATGCGCCTGCCGAAGCTCCACACGATGCTGGGAGTGGGGTCACCCGTGGCCTCGCAGGTCAGGACGGTCTGTTCCTCCAGCTCTGAAGTTGTCTGGTTCTTCAGGTATGTGATCTTAGGTTGCACTGCACACACACACACACACACACACTCACTCTCAATGCAGAACTGCTGAGAAACTGCTGCTGAGAAAATACTGATCATGCACATGTTAGGACTGCTAAAACACTACTCTAAACGCAAAGAGCTGGAAAATGACCTTTACCTTCATGCACTTCCTTTTTTAATGTCTAAATTTGATTTCTTTTATTCAGTCTCAGTTGTTTGACGCTTTAATTCTTTCCGGTCTCATCCCGTCGGCACGCCGAGGAAAATCACCAACATGTTTGTCATTACCCGGGGCGGAAACTGCTCTTGACAATTAAGTCTTTTTAAGGAGGACGAACACTATGGGAGGAAAGTTCCTGAGTGTAACCCTAGGAATTCTGTTCGTGCTCATGCTGGACGGAAGTGAGCTCATTTCAGCGCAGAAAACATTCACATCTGATCTGAATGGTGAAATGGTCCGCTATTTCTAACAGGATATGAGGATTTATTTTTAAGCCCAGGAAAAAAGGGACAAGGGTTGAAAGGGTTAACTGATATTTTAGTTTTAAATAATGCCTAGAATCATTTTGTAAGTCAAGACATGTTTGGTATTTGTACAAAACAAACTAAATGATCATTTCGATGTCTAGTTTGCATGATTCTAAACCAATACGTACATGATTATGTTACTTCTTAGCTACATTAACCTCCAGTGCAAAAATTAATAAACAAGCATCTGATCGAGTACATTTGGCATATGTGGATATAAGTTTTCATTTCTGGCCAAGCTTTGCTTGCCCATGGCACATGAGGAGCATCTGCACTTTCATCCGACAAAATAGGAATATCAGTGAAGGCGTATCTAAAAACTTGCTTAGGATTGCAACCTAAACCATTGCTCATCCTTTATATAGACTATAATTTCAATTCTCTTGCAGAGAAAGGACTCTCAGGGATGATTATCTGTCTCTTACCAAACACCTTGAGGCTGATCTCCTCCTCCTTCTCTCCTGCTTTATTGCGAGCGATGCAGGTGTAATCTCCTTCGTCCAGCTTCTTCACGTCTTTGATTGTCAGCTCTGAGCCGTCATCATTCAGGCTGTATTTCTCATCGGCCACCAGCACTACTTTATTACTGTGCCAAATGAAAGAGAGCAAGAGAGAGAGAGAGCGAGAGAGAGAGAGAGAATTACTGACCTTCATATTCACTATACATCTGCAGTATCTTGAATATATTTGCTTCCTTTCTCAAATGCCTTAGAGATGTTTTTTAATTAAAAATAAAAAGCCATTTTGTAGATATCCAATGTCCTCATGAAGTCCCACAATGCACTGCAATATATACACAGACATATATAAAGTACCTTTTCACATACTCCAGCACCGGACTTCATTTATCAGTCATTTAGTAAAGCCGTGTACAGATCTTTTTGAAGGTCAAACCAATATAAAACCTCCTTCTAGTTTTACAAAAGATCCAATGATGCTGATTTTCTTCGTACTCATGTCCATATGTTGATTAACTGCAGTCACCCGTATCATCATTACCAAGCACGTTCAAGGCACGGCTGATTTACGTTGAGTGACGCCAACAAAATTCCATAAAAGACAAAGCTCACAGAAACGAAAACGACAAAATAACATCTAAATGGTGAAAGAGTGTCTCCTAAGTGTGGCATGCTCTAAAACATCCAGTAACGCGGCTCAGCCACTGCACGACATTAGCTAACAAAGGCACATGCTATCTCCATTCCATCTTTCAATGAGGTGCCATTACTTTTATTCTATTTGAAGGTGTTATTTGTCTCAATTTATGGATTTGTTTTGGATTGCTTTCATGTCATTAATACAAATTTATGTGTAATTGCAGTAAATAACAGATTTAATCTTGACATCGTAAGCCATATATAAAATTGCTGTAACTCATGGCCAATTATATGCTCTGAATCCAGGCAATCAAAGTTCACATTAGTGAGTCTCCTTTTATGTAAATGTATATAAATTATATAAAGAGCTCTCGTTGAAGGTTTTACTGATCGAACTGGATTTTCATAAACTTCTCTTCTTGTGTAAATGCTCCAGAGACTGATTTATGAATAAAGTAACTGGTCTCCAGCTTGATAAACGAAGATGTAAGAGGCACATCCATCCATCCATCATCTATACCACTCATTTGTTAGGGTCACGGGGAAGCTGGAGCCAGTCCTAGCTGATTTTTGGCAAGAGGTGGGGTACATCCTGGGCAGGTCGCCAATCTATTGCAGGGTTAACACAGAGATGAACAGCCATTCATACTCAAATTCACAAGTATGGGCAATTTCGAGTAGCCATTTAACCTTATGAGCATGTCTTTGGGCAGTGGGAGGAAACCAGAGCACCTGGAGGAAACCCTCACACAGGGAGAACAGGCAAACTCACACAGAAAGGCCTCAGTCTGCCGGCAGGTTTGAACTCAAAACCTTCTTGCTGTGAGGTGACAGTGCTATCCATTGCACCATTGGGCCACCCTATGAAGCACAGATTTACAGAAAGGCTTCTCTGTGAGACTTCTATTACATGTTAGGTCTAGTTGAGGGCAAAAGAAGCAGAGACTAAATGCAGAGACTGAACAACTAAATTTGCTGCAAAGAGAAAATTGTGTATACTTTTGGTGAGCTGTTCCTTTAAAACTGACTGCACATGGCTGGCGCAAGGCTGTTGTTTTTTTAAAAAAAGGAAAGATTGTATATATTCAGATCCATGTGCCTGCCAAATCCAAGTCAGAGCTAGAGAGTGAGAGCACATGCAGAGGAGGTGAAAAAAAATAAGGCTCATTTGCTCTGTCACACGTCCTTGTTTAATAGTGCGGTCTGAGCCGACATAACAGCCATAAAGAATACTCAGAGGCCATAAAAATCAAGTAGTGATGTGATTCTTGGCTCGCTTTCCAAACCGCAGCTGTGACCCCTGTGACTCTAAATCAGGTTGGATCAAATCCTTGATCCAACCAGCTCGAAACAGCAGCAGCCATCGCAAATGGTGGCCAAATGACAGTGCTGTCAGAGAAAGGGGGAAGAAATAAGAATCGGGTAGCGAGGCTTGATGTAATCTTCTTATGCCTCGCTCCCTTTGCCTCTTCTGCCAAAATAGTCACTAATGCTTCAGGGAAGCACCTGCCAAAGGCTGCCAGACGTCTCTGCTAACAGCATCTGTAAGGATGAAATGGTACTTGGCCATCCTTTCTTTATTTACAAGCTTTGATAATGCTGAGCTCCCTAGTTTTGGTGAGTCAGTCAGTGGAGACCTGTCTAAACTAAAACAGTGGCAGAGGTAAGTGTGTGTGCAGTGCTGCCCTACTTACCGCACCCACGTGACTGTTGGCTCTGGGTAGCCATCCGCATAACACGCCAGCGTCACAGCCTGCTCGATGTCCGCAGTGGCATTGAGCTCTGCATGACGGGTCCTAATACTGGGCAGAACTAAGAGAAAAAGGAACGCATGCTATAAATAAAGTCCAATACATGCAAGTCAATACAGTATGCACAAATTCACATGTACAGCCCCACCGAATCACTTTCACTAATTGAATAGTGCTAGTATCCACAGAGCGGTCAATGCTACAACCCCCTCTCTCACCTCCCACCTCCCGAAATGGATTAGGCTGTAAATCCAGGCTTTCAGACTCAGTTTCCATGCATTTAGATTGACTCCTCACCATTGACGATGACCTTAATGGTCCTGAGGTCGATCTCACCCCGAGCCATGATGCGTCCCTCGCAGACGTATTCGCCCTCGTCGGACTTTTTGATGCCGCGGATCTGGAGGTGGTTGTTGCTGAGGACCTTGAAGCGCACTGGCAGAGAGATACAAAATCAGTCAGTAGCGCTTCCTGATTGGGATAAGAAGGTCATTTTAACAAACCCTTCATTACACACCAGGTGGCTGAATCAGATGGCAGAAACACAGTCTGCCTCTTATGTCTTTGGGAAATGCTGTAAAAAGGAGCCATTTTGTAACCACATAGTAAAATACTAAACCCTGAACAATGTTTAAGGAACAAAACACTTGTGGGTGTGCAGTTATGTAAAACTAATCGACAAAATGAAGCTTTTTGTTTCCGCCCTGAAGTTTAATATTTATAAGTCCCAAAGTGTTCGATTTCTCTTAAACCACAGCAAATTGGCGCTGTTGCCATTGATGTTATAGCAGGTATAAACACTCGTTCCCTCACCAGCCTGTTTTTTTTCCGTCTGTCTTGAAGTTAATAAGACATAAAAATGTAGCTTGTCATGTTACCAAGAAAACATAATGCTACAGCTCTACCTCTAACTATTACAAAGATGCCAAAAACCCAGGCAGAAAGTAAAACTGAATTCTACGACAAAAAGCCTAGCATATGTTGGAGGACAATTTCACAGATCAAAGTTCTTACTACTAAAGTAAGTACCTACTAAAGCTGCTCAAAACATATGCTGCATACTTCATGTCCCATGTCGTTTCCCCTTCAGTGAACTTGCTTTTCATTCAGACAAATTTTATTTTCCTGCTTTAGCTCAGTGGATCCTTTCTCATAGTAGCAAGAGGTCACGCTGCAAAAGACGACATCTTAGCAGATACCTTAAATATAGCCAAATTTAGCTAGTATTTCCTACTATAAGGTTATGCATTGAGGAAGAAGCAAACTCATCTGTTCATAGAATAGAAAAAAAATGCTTGAAAAAGAATCAGATTATATTTGGTTTATTGCACTCTTATAATAGGAAATACCAGATATATTTGAGTATATTAAGATGTTTTCACCTGCTAAGATGACATTTCTTTTTGCGGAGCTAAAATTGTAAATGCTACAGATGTTGGCACATCTGCTGGTCTCATATGCTGACACTGGATCCTCCATTGAAAAATGCTGAACGTATCCTCACACAAAACGTCACATTATCAGTGTTTACACATGTTCCGTTTGAGTCGCTGTGTAAGCTGTTTCTTTAGAAATGATAACATATGATAATGAGTGCATTCATATAAACCTCTTAAAATAATACATATGCGATATAGCTGCTGTTATCCATCCATTATTTAATCCTCTTAGCCATCAGAGTCACAGGAGAGCTGGAGTCATTCCCAGCTGACTTCGGGTGAGAGGCAGGGTACACCATGGGCAGGCTGCCAGTCCATCGCAGGGCTAATACAGAGACTAACAACCATTCACACTCACATCCACACACATGGGACAAAACTGGAACACCTCAGAGAAAACCAACACTGGCTCAGGGAGAACATGCAAACTCCATACAGGAAGGCACTAGATGGCCAGCAGGATCAAACCCAGAACCTTCTTGCTGTGATGCGACAGTGCTAACAACTGCACCACCAAGCTGCTGTTACAGAAAATTAATCAACACCTTTAGAATCAATCATTCAGAAGAGTTGTGTTATAAAAAACTATTATTTATCGGTGTTAACAAAATAACACTCATGCATATGATGCTAATTTGATCAACCACCAAGCATATTGTAAGGTGATAACTCACGGAAAGCGTTTTTTTCTGCGTGATCACAGCACAGTCATAAGGCGCAATTTTACATTCCTGGGTGCCTCAGGCATCAACTTTTTCCTTGACAATAGAGTGAAACCTTTTCCTTTGACAGGTACACCACTTGGGAACTCTGACAAACACTGCACTTTAAGTTAACACTTCTTTGAAAGCTGCTGCAGGTAAAATCCCAGAAAGCCGTAATGCCTTTTTGTGTGTAACATTAATTTCCATTTTTTTTCCTACAGACACGCTGGGGCCGCGAGTATAAAATAGACAAATCAACCCTGGGTGTGATGTCAGTCATGCCCACCTAGGGGCAAGTTGCACCAACCAGAGGTGGGAGGAAACTGAAACTTCTATGAACACTGGAGAACATGTGAAGACACTAACCCACGCTCAAGTTTGAATAAAATAGACATATGAAACATGTGCCTAAGACTTTGGCACGTTACTGTACACATTTAACCTTTTGTGAGTTTCTGTTCTGTTGAAGTTGGTGTTTCAATGGGAAGAATGATGAACACTCATTGGACAACAAGCTTTTAGCACATCATTTTGAGTCCTGCCTGGATACACGACTTCACTGGGATTGAACGCAGTCGGGTCGTGAGCGTGTTGGACAATGTTTACTGGACAATACACTATTCGTTTGTCCCACCTGGGCAACCTGCTTATGATGATTGGTAGATCTCTCAAAGGGGCGGGACCTTGCAGCCAATTGCCAAATCAGTCAATCAGGAATGAACATGACCGACATCTCGAACTTAAACATATCAGGTCCTGCAGTGGTGGTTAAATTTGTAAATATTGCAAATACATTGTAAGTGTAAAGTTCTGTTGGATTCATTCATTTCTGAAATTTGTTGGTTGTAAATCTAATAAGCCTGCTGTCACTTCTTTTAGCATGAAATGGTAGACAACGCTAATGGCAGACAATGCTAATGTTGATTATTTTAGAAAAGACTCGATTCTCATATTTATGAGGAGAGGAAAATTAAACAAGAATAAGAAATGAGATTTGAATTCAATATTTAAATTTTAATTCCGGGAGAAAAAAGGTCCTTTTTAGCTGCCTTGGTACAGTAAAATCGATTGTCTGTGTTGTTAATCCTAGATTAGAAAATGTATATATAGACAGCTTCGCTTCCTCTATTTTGATAACCACCAGTCGCCACTATACAGTATATATTACGACTACTACTACTACTAATACTACTACTAATATTAATAATAATAATAAAAATAATAATGTTTTTGCTAACCCGCTTGATGTTTTCCTGCTGGTGAAACTAAAGCATCAGAAAAAACTCTAAGACCAGCTTGCAGAAAGTTTGGCTTTTAAAGCCCCGAGGAGGTAAATGTAGAAAAGTGGAAACTTTTCTACATACATATTGCAGTTCGCGTTTCGGTCTCTGTTATAATTAGTGGTTTTAAAGTGGAAAACATGTCCACTAGCCAGCCAGCACCAAGCTGCGGTCACTCTCTCTTCCAGTGGTCTGTGAAGGAGGAACACTGGGAGGTTAAAATAGGTCTATCCGTGAAAAGATTGGGCAAAAACAAACAGCACAGCGGGCCGAGCACTCAGAATACGTACAGTGGTTTTGAGGTAAAAACATCACAGCTTTATGCTGCTATTTGACGAGGCGTCCACATGAGTGAGTGGGTAGTAGGAATGTGTTGACGAAGGGAAAAATAACAATAAAAAACAGGGAGGAGTTTGTGAAAAGGGCTGAGAGAATGCTCATCTTACCGTCTTTTTCCGGCTGGATCTTGATCCTCTGGTATTTCCAGATAATTGTGGGTGGCGGAGAGCTAATGACATCACAAACGATGACAGCATCATCGCCCTCGTTAAACTCCTGAGGAGACGGAGCGTTCTGGAAAGTGAGTTTTTCTGTAGAAAAGAATAATAATTAGATTTGGTACATGCACCTGCAAATCATATGCCAGAAAAAAGACATACAAGACACACGGACAGTACTGCCATGGTGTCCTCATGGGGTTCTGTCCACAATAGTGCCGAGTAATGACAGGGCATGAAAAACCACAATAGAGTTTTTCGTTTATGGTGGTGAGCTCTCAGAACTTATAAATAACACTGACTGGTTTTCTCATGACACTGAAGGAATGCAATATATTCCAAATACAGCAGACAATATGTTTCGGAATGGTACAGTCAGCTGAAATGCAGTTAATGAATAGCCACACTATTAAACAGAATACATTGCAAGTTGTGATATTTTAAGATAACACTCTAGGATCCTTAATATAGTGTCAACAACAACAAAAGTCTTTGCAGGATACCAAACTGGAGTGTTATATTAAACATTTCTGAGAGAAATTTTGGGTGATAAAAAAAACCCAAAAACAAAACAACCAAACAAAGAAAAAACAGGGACAGTGCTCTATATACACCAGTACACCAAATGAAATCGCTCACAGGTCAACCTGAAAATGGGTGTGGCCTAATAGTCTAGAGATTCTTGACTGACATGCCCCCATGCAAAAGTCTCAGGACAAATCACTGAAGCTGAACGGATGTATTTTTGAATTCATGTATCAACCTACCCGTGCTACAGTCGCTAAACTAGCTTTGAGTCAATAGTTTGCTTTACGCAAGGATAAGCATCATCAGCCTTGAGATTAGTGAGAGTAAAGATTATCCAAGTGTTTTTTCCCCACGAATAGCCGACTTTACGGTGAAACATGAACATATGTAGACGAGATATAACTGAATACAAATTAATTATGGGGAATGAACAGATAAGGTGCCCTAAACACACAAATACAGAGCTCGACAGCAGATGTAAAGCTTGCCAAAAAGGGTCACAGGGCATCTGGTTGGAGCCAGAGGTCATCAGATATGGAACTTCCAGAAACAAACAAGGAACAAACAAGGATCACTTTATTAACATGAACATGCTGAAGGCATCGATCCATCCTTAGCCTGGTCAGGATTGTGACAACTTAAATTAGACTACTAGTTTGTTTATAACTAACAAAAACTGTGAGTGAGTTAAAAAACAATCTCCAGTTGAGCTGAAAATTGAGTGATGTAGCTGAGGTTGAGGAACTGTCAGGGCCAGAATTTACACAGCGACATGCTGCCAGCTCTGAGCTGAGTTCAGCTTGCATGTTCTATTAGGTAATGTTCACTAACGCTTTGTTAGCTAAAGTGTTAGTGTTAGTGTTCACTGAATGCCCTGTTATTCACAAACGTCCTGCACAAACACTGTGCAACCTCCGCTCTCCCACTTCTGCGGTAAACACTTGAGTTCAGAAGATTTCTTGAAATAAATTGAATAAGGCTTTTCCTTTTCTTGTCACAAATATAAATGATTTTAACATTGAAAGCAAAACAGTGCAAGCATATGAGGTTAACAATTTCATAGAATTCATTCCCTTGCTAGTTTCAGTCAAAATGGTAAAAATTATGCGACCTTCACGTGCCCTCAGAGGTTATAAATACGGGTTGGAAGTTGCACATTAATGCCCCCTCAACTCATAATCTCAAGCGCCTTAAGGCAGCATCACTTCTTTGTCTGGCATCTTGTCTTTACTGGCTAGCTACCTCTCAAAACCATTCGGTTCTGTTAGCTAAAGTTGTGTTCTAAGAATGCCTAACTTTTTTGTTTTAGCTTTTGTTAGGCTAATGCTCCCATGGTGTTTCTGCCCATTTTAGGTCTCTCTCACTTTGAGTTTAAATCCAAATTGTGAATAATTGGAAAGCTGGTATGTCATTAAAAACTAAACTAATTGGGTTTATTCATTATGACACAGCTACCCAATAAATCGATCAAAGAATTATATGCACAGTGTGAGGAAATCACACTCACAGTGGATATAAAAAGTCTACACACTTCTGTAAGAATTGCAGGTTTTTGTGATGTAAGCATTGTAAGTTTTCTAGTAAGTAGAACGTTTTCTGTAAGTCTTTTCTTTTCTTACCTAAAACATTGTTGCGTTTGAGGCATGTAACGATGTATAATACATCGAATAGTCACTGTAAAAATTGATGCCGATTTGAATTAATGGAAATAAAAAATGAAACCACGATTAATCTCTTTGTTTTTCCTTGCTGTGATTGTGCGTAAATAACTCACAATAGTGGGAATACAGGTGACGTCACCATAGGCAGAAGTAACACAGCTATAATGCTGTGAAAACACACAAAAAACAGAGCTAAATTGGGAAAGAGCTTTTGTGCAGTTGACTGACGGCTGAAAGCTAAAGAAAAGAAAAGAAAAGCAAATGGAGGTAATTTTTTATGTTTTAAGCTTCATAAACCTTATTAACTTTTTTCATTTGTAGTAAAATGAACAGTTTAGTTAATAGTCTATTATATTTTTCTCCTAATTAGACTAAAATAGTCTATTGTATTTTACTCTTATTGACCTAAGAATTATTGTTTAATAAGAAAATGATTCAAAATTATATATTTTTAAATTTAACAAACGGAATATTTAAGTTGATAAAGAATAGTAAAATAAATGGTGCATTCTTGATAATAAATATCTTTTATGGAAAAATCAAACCGTGAACCCGATATTGTTAATCGATATTTCACTTGAAGTTTATTAGTTGTCATATCATATTAAAGTTAGAAAAAGATCTGACATGATTTAACTTGGTTTCATATTTGGCATCACAGAATACTGCAATTTAAAAAGGTGTGTGAAGTCTTTTTATATCCTCTGTAGCTAGCAAGGTTTTAGATATTTTTAGGCACACTGACTATTTCTAACAGTGCATTTGTTAAACTGGATCCTTACCCAACATCAAGGTAATAAAGTAAATGTTAAAAAAACATTTCCATGCAATTCTGGTGAAATATATGATGTGGCAAATTATATTTTTCTATATAATTATTTATAAGCAGTCTACTAGAATTCAGCTACAGTGACGTCCCAGACCACTACACATATACTTCTCATTTATTATGGTATATCATTATATATGGTATATATTATTGTAATCACTTACGGTAGATCTTGACGTTGACCGTGGCCTCAGCTTCCTCGTCCCCATTCTTGGCCACACACTTGTATATGCCGGCGTTGTCCACTGTAGCACTATAGATCGTGAGTGTGGACGAGGTCTCATCATTACGGCTCACACTGATGTCCTGTCTATTTGCCAGCAGCTTCTCTCCACTGGGAGCGAACCAGTCGATGTCCTTCACATCACCGACCACTGGGACCACAGTGAAAGAAAGGAACCTCAGTGAACTGTCAGTCGGCTATCTTTAAACCAACAGAGACTGCCAACCATTCTTCTTTAAAATCTGAATTTGTATTGCCAAGCTCTTCCTTCGTTTAAAAGAAGAAGCAAACTTCAGAGCTCAAGGACATGGTGGATATGTGGTCGACTTTCAAGGTCTGTCACAAGCTTTAATCCCCATTGATGTGTGAGGGAAAGTGAAGCAAAATCAGCTACCTCAGGTGTTTCTCATTATAATTGAAACATTAGATCTAGCAGGTTTAGCAGGTGGGATCCCGGATGACTAATGACTAATGGCCCAGTGCCGGCCCACGTGCACCACTTTCATACAGCCTACATACCGCTATGGACGGATAGCAATCGACTCTTCCAGAACTAGGCTGGCAGAAAAGCTACAACTCAGCCTTGATTAGGTCTTATCTCAGGCAGGATATGGAGCAGAACGTACAGTTGGGGCACTTTGGATTCAAATTGGATATCAATTAGATATGATGACTGCATTTGGGCCATTTTTTTGGCATAGATTACACTTGATATAAAAATTGTCAGCCCATAATACACTTTGGCCTACTGCCAGAATTGACCCTCGTGTGTGAAGTGTCTGCTATTCACAGCATTCAGAGCCGAGTTAGCTTATGTAATGATACTAATACTGAAATCATGCATACCAGTATTCAGACCTCAAAATTAACCACAGATTTAAGAGCTTGCATACACAGGAAGACATGTACACGGTGATATGTATTGGCTATACATGACTCTAACTGTCTTTTAATATTGGCTTGAGTATTCATTCTCGTGTCTAGCAGTTTCCCGGTATTTCACCCTGACATTGCATGTGTATTGGTCAATATTAATCACGTACAGAAACAGAACATGTAGAAGTGAACAGTAACGAAGTACATTTACTTGAGTTCTGTACATAAATACACTTTTCGAGTATTTGTACTTTACTTGAGAAGTTTCTCCCCCGAATACTTTTGCTCCACTACATTTGAAACACAAATTTCAACATGTGTACATTACATTTCTATGAAGGTTCCTGTTACTCATTCAATTGAAGCATAGTATTAAAGTAAGCAGATGAAGTTTCTTTTCTTTTATAAAATGCGACAGGCCATACGCCGCTTTCGTCACAGGAGAAAACCAATCACGGTAAATTACGTACTTCTATGCTCAAAGTGCTTGTGGCATTTTTTAAACAGTTCAGTTTGGCGGTGGTAATGATCACTACGGCAGATAAAAATGACGATTTCCCAGCAGAGCACCCATGACCAAATCTGAAGTCCATGCTTGAGATTTTTGAAATAAAGAATTATCCGTATCATTTTAAATGTTTGCTCGGTTTACTGCACACAAACTTCATCAGTGCCTACCAAAATTTGCTGCCCAACGACGAGAAAGCACGTCGAGATATGCAAACATTTGTTAATTCCAGTTGTCTGTGTTTGTAGTAGTTGCGGTTTGTATGTTATGGATGGTCAAATTAGTTATTCATGGATTTATTTGGGGGATTTGCTGCCAAGTTGTCGTATTGAGACTGGGTCCTGTGTGTCCACTGCTGATGCATACTAATAGTTAGCTAGCGAAAATATCAGATTAACGTTACTAACGTCCTTTCAGAAATGTATGTTTTAATCTTGTCAAATAAACAATGCAATTAATTGGCACTGAAAAGAAAACATCCATTTTTTACATTAACATTAATTAAATTTTTAATAAGTATTTTTAAACTTCTGTTCTTTACTCAGGTACAAATTTCACTGAACAACTTTCACTTGTATTGGAGTAATATTTCACTGGGTGTATCTATACTTTGACTCAAGTAATGGAGTTACTCTCCACCTCTGACAGTATGTTATAAAGATGTTAGAAAATAAATAACCATGAAAGCCCTGAAAAATCTTTTTCACTCTTGTTTGATTTTGGCTTTTAGTATGATGATTTGCACACATGCGTAACAGGTCTAGCATGTTTTAGCCTTTATTTTTTCTCTTTTTAGATCTTTTTTCTTTCTCTTCCTTTTCATTCTTTATCTTATTTCCTCTCCCTTTCTTAGGAGTGGCCATAAAAATGTAAACTTCATATACTGCAGACAAAGTTTAATTTTATTTAAAATCATCTCATTTGTATGTCATTTTATTAGTTTAAACTAGATTTTACTATTGCAATTGGGAGATTCCCGGGTTGCAAATTCTTGATTAAAGAGGAGTCTTTGATTTAAAAAAGGTGGCCTCGATAGTATAAAAAAAATTATATATACGTTTTATCAATCTGAACGTCACCCAGAAATTCAGCATAACACGACTGAATACTGAGATGCGGCTCATGAATACAACTCTGAATACTGAGAGGAGCCCCGTAGCTCAGGTTTGTTTCAGAATATTTCTGACCTACCTTCACATAAAAAGAACTTGGATTCTCCGACACTGATTTCTCCGTGGGGTGGCATAATCTCCACCTGCAGCGAGACTGCAAAAAAAGAGAGAAAGACAGACAGAAATAGTTAGAACAGGGCATGCTGAGAGAAATACAGATCAACCAAAAGGTGAAATCGGAATGCAATGGGCCATGCCTGTCCACGTGACACTGATAACACCATGGAACATTCATTTTAATTAACTACAGAGACAGATTCCACGAAATTACGAACAAATCCTGGCAGAAATCCATCTACCGCCAAGTCGAGGTGGGTGAGCTTGCCAATTGATTAAAACTCCCTATTTGGAAGGATGAGGACCACAAGGCCATGTTTTTAAGACCTACAAATAACGATGTCAACCATCTCATTGCAGTCTAAGCCCGGGTCTGTTTTTTATTGACTGAAGGGTCTCTGAGAAGCAAGGTGAGGGGCAGGGGTACAGGAACGAAAGACCAGATATGGCTAAATCAGCCCGTAACCCTGGCAACCCTCAAGTGCTGTCAGGAGCACTTATTGGAAAAGCTATCTGTCTGACAAGTTCTTCAGCTAAATATGACAATTAGGACAGAGCAACATAAATTACTAAGCCTTGCAAAACTTATTTTCTACTCAAAATTACCCTGGAGTCCTGAGTCCTATTTATAGTTCACCATAAGCCTCCATTTTCTCCAGTTTAATCAAAGACACTTGTTTTTTTTCTCTCTCCAACACTGTGCAGTTGGGAAGAGTAATGCCATAAATCATAGCATATTAACGTTCTGAGTTATAAGCTAATATACTTCTTCTCTCTTCATCGACTTTAGCTGACGACAGAAATGAACTCCAGTCTGTCACAGAAAGCCATATGCTGTTTGATATTTTTATTATTATTATTATTATTATTATTATTCCTTAGATTCTTTTTTGCATTACTGCGCAAAATGGAAATAAATCACATTGCTAAAAAAGCTAAAAGAATTATATCTGTCTCCCTCCATAATCCTTTATTGCCTTGTATACATCCAGATGCACTATTGCATCGTTATTCTGACGTGCTGATGTCTTATTCTGTAGCTTTAGAGTAAACATATGGACTGCTCAAAATAACACAGTGAAGAATAGACCATCGTGCACAATGGAATAAAATACCACAGGACATTGCTGACATGGGAAAATAATCAACAACGGGCTAGCGTTACAACATCTGAAGCAAAGCGGAGTTACTCTACCACCCTGAAGCTGATTATTTTCCAATAGCAACACATCCTTAAGTGTTGTATTCTGTGTAGTATACTACAGAAATCTGACAATGTGTACAATTTTATATTTGTTAAACAATACTACTTTTCATCTGTTCATAGGTATGTTTAATGTTGTGAGCTCAAGTTTTGGTCTAGGTGGAATTTCGCAAGTTTTCCCATGTCCATGTGGGGTTTCATCGGGGTTCTCCTGTTTCCTCCGACCTTCCACAAATATGCCGGTAGGTGCACTAATTTTCCCATGATGCCTCACGTGCATTGTTGCCATCTAAGGCTTCGGATCCAGACCAGGATAAATAGGTTACTGACAATGAATGAATAAATGAATGAATGAAGGAATGAACAACAAAAGATTATCAGCCACTCTAATAATCCTGTGGTTAGCCATGTAGAGTGAGTTGTTTGGTAACTGAATGAAATCCGTGATGAACTTGCCACACTTTCTACTATCACAGAGAGACACTTTTGCTTATGCTTATCACAGAGAGACACTTTAAATTAATGTGTTTTAACTCAATGTGCCTTTCAGCATTTTGTCAAAGTGGAATGCATTCAATTCAGTCCAACACAGAGCTGATAAATGCTCCAGGTAGACCTGCAATAATGGCGTTGTCCATAAAGAGCTGAAACGCCTCAGCGTTGCTTCCTGCTTTTACTAAATCTGAGATTATGTCTTTAGGAAACACCTTCAGCTTGAGATGTTAATTGAACTAAGTATACTTTGGGGAAACAGTTCTTTAGTAATGCTATTTTTCACCAGGTGACACCTAGTCTTTTTCATTTTAGTATATCTTTTGAGAGTATGTTAGCTTTGTTTTAATTATTGCATTTTCTATACAGTGTCTCCGAGGACTAAGGGATGGCGTGTACACTGTCAACCGCTACAGCCGAGCAGGAATTACACTTGTGGCTGGAATGAGAATGTTATGAACACAAACTATTCAAGAATTCAAAGTAATACATTCATTAGGTACATAATCTTCAGGCACCATTTGTAGATTTAATAGTGTAATGTATTGTGTTATGTATTGTGTAAATGTTAATGTAGAGTAATATTCATCAAAGACAGTGTTGTGTTACACAGCAGAGAGCGCGTACGCTGTAAACAAGCATGTCCTGTGTTGTCCCCCATATTCCTTATATGGTCAATGCTTCCCGTTTTTAATCTCCATGTTCAAAAATGAAATACGTAGCATTTTGAGTTTATGCGTTTCTGAATTTGTAGATGTGCTGGAGATTATATTGTTGTTGCATATTATGATTTGCTGTTTTTTGGTTTGTTAATGTGTTTCACACTTACAGGCCACAGCACATATACCTTGTTTCATGGTTTTTGGTTTGGTTTCTACACGGTTTGGTTTCTACATCCCAAAATTTCTCAATTACATTTTCTGTCATAGATTTGTCCATTGATTTTGGATTTACCTGCATGTTCTTAGATCCTAATTACTCAATCCTTTTCAGCACAGTCAAAACTGGTTTGGCCTCTGCCTGGTGTATTACTTCAGATATGATTTAATACACTTTGAGTAAGCTTTGTAAGCTTTTTTTAGCCTGAAGCCAGGGTTTAAACATGAGCAAAAACTACAAGAACTCAAAAGACCTTGGAACACCAAATCAGATGCTCTTTTTTGATTTGTTCATGATGAAAAAAAAAAAAAACAAGCCTGATTTCATGGAAAAGGGTGTCTATTATTAAACAAAAAAAAAAAAAAAATTTTTTTTTTACCAAGGACATAAAAATAATTTCATATTCCAGACTGACGCATTGTGAAGAGCAACATTAGTTCCAGTGAAGGCGAGTTTCATAGTTGGTAAATATATTCCTTACTTGTAGGCTACATAGCAGGTCCAAAACTCTCAAGCTACAAAAGGTACAGGTTATTTACCTTGTCTTCATATGGGACGTATGAGCTCGTGATTATGACATGAATTGTTGAGAACACTGCTGCTAGGCAATGGCAACATGGATGACTGTCAGCATCTAGAAGTCACTGAAGCTAACTTTAACAAAGTAGCAAGCTAACAAGCGTGGAAAGTAATCAAATTACAAAGGAAACATATACCGTTAAATTACAGTATATTCATATACCATCCCCCGAAAAATGTACTTCCCTGGCCTCCGCCATTTCTGAAAATGTCAGAAAAGATGTCGCACCTCATGAATACCATAAGAAGAGGCTATTCACGTGGACTTTGCTCGTGCACACGGTAAACACGACCCCATTTGTAGACAGCATTAGATACAATGCAGGCTATCATCATATAGTAGATCTCAGTAGTGGTAAAGAAATAGCATTTGAACTCCAAATTGTATTTCAAGCTCAGGGACATCTTTATTTAAAGTATGAGCTTAAAATTGGTCAGTTAGTAGCGCTGAAAAATGAGAAGCACTCTGGGAAAACCTGTTGGGCATTTTTGTGGCTGAATTTTCCCCAAAAAAACCAAGAACGTTCCGGCCAATTTTTTTTTTCTGCCTGCCTGCCATACTACAACATGGGAACATCAACAAGGGAATGCGCTATCTCCTTGCAAAAAATATGCTGGGTAAGTAGCTAGTGTAACAAAAACTGGTAAGAACTTTGTTAGCTAAATGTTACTCCCTCACACAGTAAATGTCTTTGAACAATTTGTTGAATAGCTTAAACACACATAACCCTAATCAGGTTAACCTTAATCAGATACCGGCTGTCAAAATGCCTGAGTTAAATAACATCATGCTCACAAATTTCTAGCCACACAATTTACCAGAAGGTGTGTGCATATCCTGAGCCCATTGTCCATTTCATGTCCTTTGACTAACTTCTACATAAGACAAGAATGGAAAGAATTCAAGTAAACTTGTGAGTTTGAACTCACCACGAACTGTGAATGTCTTTTGTTTGTTTTTTTCCACTACTGGATGAAAACCCCTCCATAATTTTACACCACATTACGCTGATGTAATAACTCTGTCTGAGATGACATTGGGACTGTCAGAATTCATTTTAGAACTGCAATCAGTGGCCACTGAAATAGTCAACACTGAACAAGCCACAACAATTGTTCAGCACAGGCTGTTAAATGTATGGACACATACAAAGAGATGCCTTAAAGAAAGAATGGCTTGAAGGAGTTTTAAACAAACTGCGCGCTTTAAACGATTCAACCCAGTAAGTGAACACAGGAGCGGAGTGCAGTGACACTGACACTGCTGTAGAATTTCTAATGCGTTCTTACACAGCTAAGTGATTGGATCTCAACACTTACAGACTGTTGACACAGCGAAAGTAAGACTGTCCACACTGACAGCCAAATAAACCCAAGGAAATACAAAAGGATGGTAAATCGATAAGCCTAATTGCAAAATAAATCCGAAGCGCCACAGCCTTCATGATGGCAGCAGCACCTCCAGTACCATCCTCTAGTGTGCATAAACCCTTAACAAATAAGTATGGCAGGGTAAAAATGCAGCTGGTGAAGTAGAAAGCCTCAGTATATATAAAGCCTCAACTGATATTAAAAACCTAAGAAGCCACAGCAAGACAGAATTAAATCTGCCACTTTGTCACTTTATGGATGAAGAAATAATAATGGCTGAGTTTATAATGTCAGCATGTGTCCCATTTATACCTCGGCTATGTTCAAGTCTCAAGATTCTGATTCCAAGGTTTATTAATGCACACGCTGTAATACGCTATCATTTCTATAGTAACAACTCACTCGCAGCGACTCGTATGGAGGATGCTCAACACCTCAGGATGAGCCTAATAATAAAAAAAAAACCTTCAACGTGTTTTATTATGAACAAAGAAAAAATGTCAATTTTTTCTAAAGGGAGACATTTATTAAAAATTTATGGAAGGAGTCTCCAGGGTCAGTACTTTGTAATAGTTTTCTGACACGGGAAAGTCTTCAGAACAGAGGACAAAGAAAAGGAGAGGTGAAGGAATGATTTACGGTTTATGGCTGCTGTAATGTGGAAGGACTTGTTTTGCGGATGCTCGACGGCACTAAACAAAACTAGAAGTGGACAAAAAGCATGACGTGTCATCGCAGTTTATAACTGCTGTGGTGTGGCGGAATAAAACACTTCAGATCATGTTGTTACTGAAAAAGAATTGAAATCCATACTAAATAATAAGTATGATCCTCCATTTATCAACATTTGGGTCCTCAAACTTGTTAGCCAGCACCAAAAAACACTGATTCCTATTTCTTCTTCTTTATCTTCCTACCTGGTGCTTTCTTCCGGATTCACGCTGCCACTTGTACGAACACGAAATGCTGAAGGCACTCTCTAAAGGCTTGTCTCTTCTGGGCTACTGTAGCAGCGTGACATGGTGGCTCCGAAGAGGTGGAACCGTACGATGTTGATATAAAGAGCTCATTCTAAGCTTACAAAAACACAATGATTCATAGCTACAGGTATACACCAATAAAAACATATTTATAATTTCTATATTCCATTTCTGCTAACAGAGCCGCCTAAAAATCCTACATAGCGGACCTTTAATATAGAGATATTTCTATAGTCTAGATTATAGACCAAATATCATCAAATGAATTTCAAATGAGATACACATGAGATCTTTTAAAGGCTAGAATTCACCATGCAAAGAATTCTGCGAAGGAAAACCTGTTCTATGCATGACATGCATCCATGTTTCGCTTATGCCTAAATTCATAACTACATGAATCTTTAATGGACTCATCTCATCGCATGTCATTTTCCTTCATGTTAGCTTTCCAAGCATGTTTGTGCGTAAAGATCTAGCTACCACACACTCACACTCATAACCGCTTTTTAAAGCTGTTGCATAAAGACTACAGTTTATATCAGAATTAACCAGGCTTAAGCCATAGCAGCTATCCGCGCACTCATCTTCAGTAACCACTTTATAGTGGTGAAGGATGTGGTGAATCCAGACACAAGAATACTTTGTGGGTGGGACACCACACACACACACACACACACACACACACACACACACACACACACACACACACACACACACACACACACACA
>JAQQZR010000011.1:8112000-8135149 GCA_030068235.1 Notoglanidium macrostoma | reverse complement strand
TCACTCCATCACTATCATCATCACCATCATAGTCATGATCATTATCATCATGATCATCACCATTAGCATCACCAGTATTATCACCACCATCATCACCATAATCACCATTACCATCACCATTATCACCACCATCATCACCATCACTGTCATCATCATCATCACCATCACCAGTATCATCACCATCACTGTCATCATCATCATCATCACCATCATAGTCATGATCATCATCATCATCATGATCATCACCATTAGCATCACCAGTATTATCACCACCATCATCACCATAATCACCATTACCATTACCAGTATCATCACCATCATCACCATCACTGTCATCATCATCATCACCATCACCAGCATCATCACCATCACTCCATCACTACAATCATCATCATCATCATCACCATCATTACCAGTATCATCACCACCATCATCATCACCATCAACACCATCACTATCATCACCATCATAATCATGATCATCATCACCATTACCATCACCAGTATCATCACCGTCATCACCATTACCATCAGCAGCATCATCTCCATCATCACCATCATCACCATCACTGTCATCATCATCATCATCATCTTACAAAAAAATTACCAAGTGTTTTACATCCATTACATTAATTCCAGCTATTAATAATGGCCTAAGGACAGAATCCTAAGAACACAATTACTTTCCTATCTCAAGGTAAAATGTTTAGAAACATGTGTTACAAACATTATAAGCATATGCATTTTTGTTGCCTTCAAATTTTATAAACATTCCAAATGCAGTTGCACAGTGAAATTTGTTCTGACAGCAAATAAACAACAAAACAAAACAAAAAACATCAAAATACGCAGAATACTGGCCTATCTAAAATTAATACGTCTCCTTCACTTCTCAATATTATACACTGATTGTAACTAGCAGATATTTCATAATGATGTATCGCCCAGCTGCTTTAAGACATTGTATCAGTCCAAAGTAACTGCATTACAATCGTGCTCATTTTTCTTATTAAAAAGGGTAATTCAATTGAAACCGCTGCTTGAAGACAAGACAAAGGCAACATTTCTAGTACACAACTGGCTGGAAACATAAGTGAGATTCTGTTTGTTTTTTTTAATCGTTGTTACACAAATGACCTACCGATTGATTTGTAAGTTGAACCAGCCGAGTGAAAAACAGGAAAACTTTCCTCTCTGGAGATACAGATTCAACCTCACTGCCGTTCCTCAGACTGCTCTTTACAGTAATCCTCTGAAGGCTTGAAGCAGATTGAAGCGGCTGCTTGTGATATGGGAGGCAATAACTTTTCAACATATCAGTCATTAGTGTGCTTTTTCTCTCTGCGTGCACCCGTTCGTTTCTCTGATTAACTACACAAGAGACTAATTGCTGTTATACCAACTTTTATGCACGGCATAAAACAAGTATGTGTGCCTAATTTGAGGTTGCCGCTAAATGAGATGTTACAGTACAACGCTGTGTAAAACAGCTGTTTCGGTTTAATACTCCAGCCGTGCATCATGGCCACGTAGCCAGAACACGACGGCGTGCATCTGTAGGATTATGCATCTCAAAGAAACTGAAAGTGCCAGGCCATAGTGTGAAGTTTTCCTGGAATTAATACTGGTGAACAACAGCAGGAGTATGTTAGGCAGTCCATGTAAGTGGTTTAAAAAAATGTGTGACTGTTGATATGGTGACACTTTCTGTAAGGAGTCATTTAACATTTATAGAAGGAATTGCCAGGGTCAGCACTTTGTTACAGTCTGAGGTCAAGTTTAACATCATGACAGGGTATTCAGGATGCAGGAAGACTTTGTGTTTTGCAGTTTCTCAAGAACAGGACAAGCTGCTAACTTGTTTCGCGGATGTTCCAAAACATTACCTGACATTTAAAAAATGCATGGTATAAAAACACATCAGGACGCACTGATCAAACTTCGGGGTGGTAAGAGTTACTGATTATAGTTCTAGAATAGATCACTGTTGTGTTTTATTGCAGGTCTGCATGAAACGTGCATTTTTCAAAGTTTGAAAGTGAGATAATTACAGTGCTCCTGTGATGAGAAAGCCTGATTTTTATATATCATTAAGGCATTTCCGTCTCCTCTGCTGGAAAAAACAACCCTTTCCCCGCCATCATGAAACTTGAAACAGGAAGTAACGTGACATGACGAAACAATCTACACAGCATGCATCACCAAGCGCAGATAGCTTCCACACCACATGGTCGTTTGAAGCGAAACCCTTTTCTTGAGCCAAAAGAAAAGGTCTGTGTTTCTTGTGTTCAAATACAAAACCAGTATTTTGTCTATCAACTTTACACACTTATATCAGGTCTAAAAATTAAACCGATTAAGTGGTTTAGGCCAGTAACAAGCTGATTATGACCAATGCTCATACTGGTGCCTCTCTGGTGTACTGTATATAGGGGCTGGGGGTCAATATCCCTGTCCAGCCGAGCGAATAAAATATGCTGAGCATGCACCTGCAGTGTTCTCCCATTGGCCAGAAAAAGGTAAGGAGCAATTATGATAGCGTTCTCAGCACGCACTGTTTCACTTCACAAAATCACAAAAAGCATGATTAATTTCTATTTCGATGCTAGAGCATGCTGAATCCAATTACAAACCGAAGAAAAGTGACAAAAAAAGCACAGATGTTTTAGAACATAAATCTGTAAGGTTACGAGGCCACCTCACAACACATTGAGCAGACAATGGAGTGGCTACTGAGCACCATTTCCAGAGACGATGAGGCGGAGAGACGAAGGATGAACATAATTTGCCGTACACGCACACTCCTCGCTGGTCATAATTACATTCTCAGGGTGGTCACGTTGCCTCGGCGGTGGACCACAGTGCATCGTTGCCAAAAATGTGGTTTTGTTTTCAGTTTACCCCATTTACAAAGGAGACGGCAGACAATAAAGAAGGACAATGTGCCGTTCAGGGCAATTACGTATGGGGCCATAACTCTGTGTACTACACTTACACAGTAGACTGCTTTCAGAGGACCTCATCCCTGACTAATTGTGTCAGAAGAGAGGACGGAGAGACAAAGCGAACCAGTGACAGTCTCTTCAAATCGACTGGGCTGCAGAATTACAATGCAAGAAATGGAGGGAAATCAATGCACAGAGCAGACAGATGGGCAATAATGTCAATTAAAGAGATATGAAATGGACTAGAATGACATAAACAGTGCTTTGAAATGAAACTAATTATTTAAGATGCTTTGGTCTGCTTTGAAAAGTTCTTAAGTACTGATGAGGGGGCTTATTTCCAATCAATGCTGAAAGCTACAAAGCTAACGAGATTACAGATGGAGAGAGATGAAAATTCTCATAAATCCAGACGCACACACACACACACACACACACACACAAAACTGAACTATATATAAACAAATACATACAAAGTGGACAGGAAAATGGTTTTCTTGATCCTGAAAAACATGTGATTCAATAGAAGAAAAAAAATCTGGGGATTATTGGGAGAATTCCCTGGGATTCCATCGAGGTGGCCGGTATTTAATTCAGGGAGTGATCTTAAAGAGAACAGACTTCACCTTTCCTTTCCTACCTCATGTACAGTGGCACATTTCAAAGCCTGAGCTAAAGACCAAAGAGCCATGGAGCAAAAGCTAAGCCTTAAGAGCCTCAGTTGAAACACTGCTCTCATTTGATGGAGACTTCCTGCCACATTCGAGCCGTGCAGAGATAAAGAGGCTGAAGGCATGGTTATAGATGTCTAATGCTGAGAGTGACACTGCTGCGGCGAACAGAAGGGCACAGGACAGCGGGCCTCGAGGCTTCTGAGTGAAGTCCCGCTGTTTTAATATGACACGTCAGTCTGTTACTGGCCATGCCAACCTCTCATCATTTCTCACAAGCTGGGCTCCAATGGACCAAAGAAATTATTTGGCATAGATGCTGGCATGAACCCATGGCATTTTCAGAACATAAAATATGAAACAGAACATAAAACCACTGTGATAGTAACTAATAGTGGCTTTTTCACCTAAACTCAGTCTGAAAATATGATGATGTAAAACTGAACAGACGGCAAATCATGAAAAAGATGCACAAGGTCATTAGAGCATCCGCTTTAATCTTTAGGCCTACAGAAATCAAAGCCTATTCTCAATAGTCAATGGCCTTTTTCATTAACATGGCTAAAATGGCTTGGGTTTTTTTTTTTACCCTATTTGCTTTGGAATTATCATACAAAGTTGACCTTTTTCTGGCTTGTGAGTGAACAGCTTTGTAATTTGTCATTCTAATAGCGCCCATGTGCTATGCCCATTAAAACTCCTTACTTAAAGCTCAAATACTACTTTGAATTTTCTTTTTCTTTTCTATAAACCATTACCCATATTAAATTTGATTTTGTTTTTTGAATAAATGTCTAATTTATGTTGTGCATTCTGAGATGCATTTCTGCTCGCCTCGGTTGTAAAGGAGTGGTAAAGTTACCAAAGACTTCCTTTCAGCTCTGTCCAGTTTGGCCAGCCTCTTCTGACCTCTGTCATTAACAAGGCATTTGCTGGCATTTAAATTTCTGATGAATTAACAGCTTCTTTGGGTATTTCATCACAATCCAATACAAATACAGAGTGTTGCACTACTGCTATTGCTATACTGCGTGCGGCAGTACAATATTACAGGCTATTTTACAGTTCTATAACAATGCAGTAATATTACAGGCAATATTACAATTAAGAATGAAATGCATCCTAAGATGTACTGTGCCATATCCTTGAACTGTCCCACTGTGTTCCTAGAACAAAAGTGAAAGGCTTTCCTATCTGAATAAAACAGAGTACGGGAGGTATAATAAGGATAATGAAACCCTGTAGATCGTACCAAAAAAGCCTGAAAACTCAAGAGGCGTTCTTTCTCCCCTATCACTACCGAGGGCTGTTTGCAGAATGCTAATTGCACTGAGAGATAAAACTGATTTGGGTGACTATACTCAAGGGAAATCAAGTTGACTCTCTAAAACGTGTTAGCAAATCAGCAAGAACACCGTTAAAGGTACACTGTGTCTTTTCCTTTGTTTCTGATCTAGAAACATCAGCGAGGTGAATTAAAAAACAAAAGACTATATATTTTAAATAAATCATATTCTTTGAATTCTCTCAACTGAATCAGCTCAACTGAACACCTCTGGGAGATTTCGGCGCAACATGTTATGCTGGATTTATGTTTAACAAATTATAGATCATTATTGTTATTACAGAGGTCTTTTGAGATTATTGCTCGTCACGCTGCGTGAGACGATCCCAATAAAATTCCCAAACAGGCTGTTATGGAATAAAGCTCCATTAATGATAGACTTCTAATGATAGAAGATTTTCTCCATTAAAACGCTTCACGTTTCATGGTTGTGTTTCGCCATGGCTAGTAATGTACTCATAGCTGTCCCATGAGTTTTTTCGTCCAGCACAGCAAAATCAAGGCAAGATAAATCATACAGTGTACTAAAAAAAAAAAAATGAGAGAGTATCGTGGAGTACTATGGAGAAGAATGATGGGATTTGTTGGAAGAACGGCGTTTGAGCCATCCAGTACAGTTCCACAGAATTGTAGGATCTATACCAAGGTGCATTACGGCTGGAGGATTTTTATTAAATGGTGGTTTTTCCTTTAATTTGTCATCCAGCCTACACTAGTCTTGGCTGTAGCTTATCAAGTTGAATGAGGTAGACTGCAATACACATTGCTCAGAGGAGGAGCTGAACAGCCAGAAAGCACAGTGCTGGCAGTCAGATAATGATGGTAGCAGGGCTAATTAAACAAGGAGAAGGTTTAGGAAAAGAAAGAGGATGAAGCTGGGTGCTGGGGACCAGATTAATTCTTCGAGTTCAATAGATGCCTGCTTTACTCAGATGCACAGTCAGGTCTGGTTCAGTTCATCTTAATTACATTTAATTGACTTGGAAAAAGTCATCAGGAACAGTTGGTCATTCCCAGCAAGAAAAACCCCACAAAACCTAAGAACAACTCATCAGTCGAATTTAGCTTCTAATTCGGTTTTCCTCAGGGATCTCTGAGATCTTGGAAACCTCTCCAACTCGATGTTGTACATTACTGGTGCTTTACCGCTTAATCTTTAATTTAATTTGAAGCTTTGATGCAGCGGGATAGCTGGAAAACGGCCACGTCAGCGAGGCATCCGTTTGATCTTTTCTAAAACAAGAAAGAGGCGAGAGGCGATGAGTTAGCTACAAATTAGCTCATCCTTTCCATCACAGTGAGCCACTGAGGCAGACGGCTCCTTCAGAGATCATCTATTTGCTCACTGCAGTTTCATTCTCGATCCATAGGCCAAAAGGAAAAGCAGCTTGAAATGGAAGTCCTAAATTGAATAGAGAAATACTAAAAGTCATGATGAACCTAGCTTATATGGATCAAGTCATGAACGCTTCTTCCAACCCGAACCCCGGTAGAACACGTTTGAAAGACTCTTTGCCTCTTGTACGTAAGAGCCCCGGAATGGCCTTAAGCAGAAAGTGTAATTAGTTTGTGCTGTAGACCATGGTCCCCTAGGCAGGGGTGCTAGGCAGAGTGATGGTACATGCAGTAATCCCTACTAAGCTGTGTGGTGGACGAGCGAGGAGTGGTGTAGTTAGCCAAGCTTCAGCTCTCTGCATGCCCACTGTGTCTGTCCCTGCCTGATTAAAACCTGGCATTCAGACCAGACACATACAGACAGAAAAACTGCCAGACACCATCATGCCTGACCTCTTCTAGCACGGGTCAATCAATGAGGCCACTTATACAGATGGTGGTGGTCATTCAACGCCTCATGCTAAGGCAAAACTTAAATGCATGCAGAGATGCATTAATAGGGTTGCCACCAAACTACTCCATGAACTGGAACCTTGCCACCCTGACCTCATGTTTCTGGTTTTCCTTCGGGTTCCCGAGTTCCCTCCGTCCTCCCAAAAACATTCCAATAGGTGGATTCTCTATGCAGAAATTGCCCCTATGTTTACTGTATCTCATTCGGTAACCCAGGGTATTCCTGCCTCACACCCAGTGTTCCAGAGGCCAGGATAAAGCACTGACTAAAGACGAATGAATCAATGAAAGAGATGTGAAATACCCTGCACACAATTCTGTACATGAGGATTTTCATTCATGCTGCAACAACACAACATAAATATCTCACTGAGAAACTGGACAGAAATACAAGTTCTTGAAATTGTGGTTTGTTCACCTGGGTGTATGGTAAGGCTTGACTGATATGTCATTAGACTGATAAAACTGGACAGTATACTAGGATTCCGCAGAGTTATCTCATTCATTCATTCATTCATCTTCAGTAACCACTTTGTTCTGGGTGCAGTAGCTCTGAGGCTGATCCAAGGAACACTGACTGCAATGCTGGAATATTCCCACTGGGATGTTTTTGAGAGGATGGAGGAAACCAAACTACATTGATTAATCAAAGATAATGACCAAAACAGAAGGCAAATAAGATGTGGTGTTTAATGAGAATGCTTTTTTAAGCAAAATAAACCTTTTTTCCCCGTAAACAAATAACACCTATGTCTTTTACAGTTTGGATACAGAGCAGCCAATGTGAATAAACAAACACACTTTTGCATCTAATTTCAGATTAATCTAATTGTGGGTCTACCCCAAACTGTTGCAACAAGGTTGGGAGCACACAATTGTTTAGGATGTCTTTGAATGCTGTAGAATTACAATATCCCTTTACTGGCACTAAGGTGCCCAAACATGTTTCAGTATGACAATGCCACTTGGCACAATGTAAGGCCCATGAAAACATGGTGTGGCAAGTTTGAAGCAAAAGATCTCGAGTGGCCTGCACAGAGCCCTGACCTCAACCCCACTGAACACCTTTGGGATGAATCGGAATGCTGACTGCACCCAGGGCCTTCTCGTCTGACCTCACAAAGGCTTTTATGGCTGAACGGTCAAATTTCCTCAACCATGTTTGCGAAATCTAATGGAAACCCTTAAAAGAAATGAGCAGGTTTGATAGCAGCAAAAGTGGGAATAAATCTAGAATGGGATGTTCAAAAAGGACATATGGCTCATATGGTCCAGAAATGTTTGGCTATATGTACTTTAAGCAAAATGCAATTTACTTTCACATCCATTTTCTTGGCTTTACAACTCTGCAATCATACATCATCTAACACCCATCAGAACTTGAGCTTTCTGGAAATTGCATTATCACTGGGTCAAATTATTAGACGACAATCCACACAAAACAGCAATGTCAGAAGAATCCTCCAAATGCACAGAATGTGCACAAATTTCCATAACACACATAGTTTGAGCATTTGTCAAAATTTGAGTGATTTAGTAAGTATTTGCTTTATCACTCTGGCAGGCAGCCAATGACGTGTGTAGGAGCAGCTGTAACAGTGCAGTGGGAGGTGCGTAAAAAAACATGCTGCACCTCACTTGATATTCAATGACATAGATACACAGCACTCAGAAGAAGTCAAAATTATTATTATTATTATTAGTAGTAGTAGTAGTAGTAGTACTAGTATTATTATATAATTGGGTCCAAAAGTCTGAACCCACGTTGAAGATTAGTTCCATTTAAAACCAGAAATAAACAGAAGGGTATAGAATTTTGAAATATTTCAAACATAGAACTTAAATATTTAATATTTCGAATATTTAATATTCAAGATTTGGCTCTCTTTCTAGGTCCATATTTAAATGCAAGCAAATGTTTGATATGAACCATGTTAATTGCTTTGCACAAAAGGTCAGATTTTCCTCATGCCTAATGTCTTCTGTTGAAGCATGTGTTGAGATGACACTCTCGCTCACACTCCGGCTTTTGATCTAAAATGGATCATAAGGTTTTACACAAACTTGACGAGTTCATGCCAGCTGGAGTGCACGCTGTTATTAAAGCAAAAAGGGGATATCAATGTAAATTTTCAAAGATTCTACTTTTCACTCAAGTTGTTGCCAGAAATATCATTTGTAATGAAAATTGGTGTATTAAATTAGAAAAGAATGCAGAATAGAAGCAATTCCACTGATGGTCTCATACTTTTGGACCCCTGTATATTTGAATTACTCCAGCATATTAGTAATTCCATGTGAATTGATGAATTATTACAGGCTCAGTTTATAATTATTTTATATTAAGGCCGAGGTTCTGCTGTCATACCAGTGGAGCCGTTTCAGCAGCCTTTTAAGATTATTACTTGTTACAGTTTATAAGATGATCCCAATAAACATCTTGGCCAACTTTGATAACAGATTGTCTGATAATGTGTGTTCTCCATGCCAGATTATACAGTGAAGATAACTGCATACTATACTGCATATTATATACATTATACAATTATATCCCTAATCAAAACTGTGTTACTGTTTTCTTATTGTTTCACACTATAATAACTAAAGTAAACTATAATGGTTTCACGGAATAAAGAACCATGTAAAAACAAAAAAGCTGATGGTAAAAATGTCACACTTATGAAATCTTTCCACATCCTTGTATATTTAACAAAAAGAAATAACAAAAAGATCAAATTCCATAATTGCTCTTTTTTCTTAGCACGACATTTTTGAGAACTTTTCCCTAAAATCTCTTACATCATCACACTGCTGTTATAAGCAATGTCATAAGAAAAAAGCAGCTGTGAGGAAAGGAGGCACGCTGAGCCGCTAACTAGCATGGTAATGTGCAGCACTGCTCAGCCAAAAATATCTAGTTTAATTATGATCAGCAATGACATGTTCCTCTGTGCATTTGATATACAACAGCTTCCCCCAAGTGCCTGGTGTTTACTGAAACGCCCCTGTAAATACACACGCTCTTGTTTTTACTGCAGCTAGTTCTACTGCTGTGAGAAACAGAGGTTGTTGTACAATGATTTAGTCTAGAGGGAGAGAGTTCCAAAATTTTTGGATCGTCACAAGACGCAAGGGACTAGAACCACCGGACTAAGGAACTTGAAAAACTGTAGGCGAGTGCTTGTCCCGTTCCGAACCCATTTCCCTATGAGCCAGGGAGAAAAGATTTGATCTTTATTCTTCATGACTGCAGCTAGGATATGTAGCCGAACAAGTCTCATGGTCGCCCAGGGGCATTTGCGCTTGGTATCGGCAAACCCATCTGTGTCTGATTTCCTTAGAGAGACGTAAGAGCTGTGAAGCATCTCCCAGCTTTTCTCTCACAGCATCACTTACCCTCCTACAAACAAGACCAAACAGGACAAAATCCTCACTCAATAAGGATGGTATAAAAGAATGCTTGGACCAAGTTCCAAGAAAACTAGGCCCAATTCAGAACTAACAGCCAAATGCTTGAGTTTTCATTTCATACAGTAACGGTGCTAGGCAGCACTATACATAAACTGTTTATGAGTATTACACTCATTCCAGTCATTTAAACCTGGTGAGAGATCCACTGTTTACATGAGATAAAGACCTACAAAAAAACACCTACAAAGAATAGAGAAAACATCCTTTTTTCACTCTGGCACCATCACCACAGCTGCTTTCAGAGGACTAATCAGCAAATGTGGTAAACAGAAAAGGACATGAGAGGCTGAGAGAGGATGAGAGGCTGGCAGATCAAAGTATGAAGCAAGCGCCTCTGGTTAGGTGAAAAGGCTTGGAGAAAATGCTCCAGGGATTCTGCATGCTGTACAACGCTTCAGCGACTCCATCAGCAGTGCCAGCGCAGGTCACTTTGAAAGCCTTTTGTGATGCTTGCGGGAGTGATTACAGCTTTCAACAACATTATTCTTAAACTGACAATCTGCCGGAGGGAATAGAGGAGATGGAGAAATGGGCAACATTAAAAATTCAAATCATTATGTTCAAATATTTATAATGACGGAATTCTCGCAATGTAATTATGGAGTCTGACAGATTGATTTTTTTGGACCAATTTTTACTTGTCAACTTGCTTATCAAACTAAATGCTATAGGTATATAAAAATCAAAATGAATATGTACAGTTATTTAAAAAAAACAGTAGACTCTTAGATTCTCATGTCAAATCAGTAGACTTTTAGGCTTTCGCATAAAATCCCTTTATTCACATAAATTCACATCGCTGTCTTCATATATTTGGTGACACCTTGTTTTTTTAAAGCTTCCATGTAATGTTCAATTCTCAGTGACCCCAAATAGACCTTAAAGCTCTGTAAGAAGTACTTTGGACTGGACCAATACAGTGCTATGTGTAATAGAATGGCCTGTCCAGTCACCCAACCTTAACCCAAACTGGCTTTGGGATGAATCAGACAGAAAGGATTGAGAGATGCGTTCACCTAGCTCCACAAAGCTCTGGGAAAAACCTGAAAATATGACACAGCTTCTGTGAAGAAACCCAGAAAAAACTCAAATTAAACCTACCTTTAAAAAAAAACAAAAAAAAAAACTCAACTATGTGTGCCCTTCAGTTAAAGATGCCAACAGAGAACTTTTTGTGATAAATAAATTGTTTCATTGTCATTTAGTGACCGTCATGAATATGTCTTATAAAATTGTTTTCCTTCTAAATAAACCTGGTTTAATATAGCTATTGCAAAAATCATATCAGATTTATTTTATTAAAACACTATTGTTGTAGCACCGCAACACCATTAGACAACAATATATTTTTGTCCCCAAACACGAGTAGCCAATACTCAAATAACTTCCCCAAATCTAGCTACCAAACATTAATATTAGGAATTTTATTAGCAACAATATGCTAAAAGTCCTACAACTAGTAACTAGCTGCAAATATACAGTACCGTGGAAAAGTCTATCACCCTATTTTCGGTACAAATTTTGTTATAGCTAGCTGTTGTATGAATTCTGCATTACTAAGTCAGTAAAAAAAAAACATTTTAGATTTCCAAGTAAATTTTTGGGAAAATTACTTTCCCAAAAGAAAGAAACTGTTTGTAAAATGTTTGTATATCAGTCAAGAAAGCAACGTGTTATTAAGAGACCACTTTTCTGACAAAAACCTTAATGAAGGCTCTCGGGTTTTACAATGAAAAGAAAAAGGAAGCAAGTGCAGCAGTCAAAGTCTCCAGAAGAACTGTGGCAGATTCTCCAAGATGCTCAGTAAAACTTACCAGCCCATTTCCTTATAAAATTGGAATACTATTTAAGTGGAAGAAAGTCAGCTAGGATTGCCCCCCCACCCGCGCGGCCCATAACAGGTAAGCAGTATAGATAATGGATGGATGGAGGGATGAGTTGTTTTGCAGAAGTTCCACAACATTACATGTAACTATAGTAGAATAAAGAGTCTGATGTGTCATCAAAGTAACAGTCCCACAATAAGTGCATCATTTTGTATGGCAATTAAAATGAGATATCTTCACTTCTGCTTAGGATACGAACATAATCTAGACGGCATATGAAAATTCAACTTTCAATCTTTCACATCAATGCCTCGTATTAAGTCTATCTACCACCATGACAGAGCGATTTGTGAGATTATGATGCGATTTACTTGGATACACAGGCACATCCATATGGTTAATTCATAAAAAAGATAATAATATAAGAGAAATAAAACACTTTAGGATGTGATCTTATTGGAAACAAATCGATGCCATTTCACCTTATCAGGTAATTACTACAATTACTAGTAATAAATTACTATAATTTCTACATACTGGCTTATTACATTACTGACTTTCAGTAACTCTTTTTTTCTTTAAAGAAAGTCCACAAATCTTGAGGTAAGGTTTGCTCTGCGATTTCTGAAGGTTAAAGCAAAGTGGAAAAATGAACTTTGTGACCTAGTGTGTCAGTCTAATTAATGGAATTTAAACAGTTATAACAGACATCTAGGGTTGAAAAAAGGGAAAAAAAATCATTTTTACAAAGGTCACGGTTCATGTCATGCGATTAACTGATTACTGAGAGAACAGTGCTATCGTTTGATTAAAATACCCATTTATTAAAACTAGTTTGAAAAGTTTGTCTCTGAACTTTTGACAGACAAGTAAGTACTGACTCTGAGTGAAGTCATATAATATAAGTATAACCAATTAAATAATTATCAAGTCTAGTGTCTCTGAAGGCCTACAAATTCCACAGCACCAAAGGAAAATAAGGAAGTACGATGACGAATCCCTCACTTTAGCTATAATTTTCTTACCATTTATTACATTCTAATAATGGCACATACATTACAAGAAGAGTACAAATTCAATTTCTCCTTTAAAACCAGATTATAAGATGGCTTTAGCCTCAGTATCACTTTCACTATAACCTATCACTTCCCATAATTTGGCCTAGAATACTCAGGTTGAATGAATTCTTCCTGCCATTTGGCTTCTCTGTAATGTACTGTTATAGGATCATTTGAATTGAAATATCAGATGGTCTTGCTGCGTGCTATGAGTTAAGTGTTCTTGTAATATAAAATTATCTGCACAAATGTTTTAAAGAAGAGTCTGTACAAGAAGTACAGTTTCCGGAATGTTCCCCTTATTATAAATAGGTATACTGTCAATTGCTATTGAAGAAAAAGTTTTCCAGACATTTGGCCATGCTGTGAACTGGACCCGGTTTGGACCAGTTCATCTGCTGGATGCAATGATAATTCCATAATTCCATCCATTCCATTCTACAACATTCACGTATTCCATCTAAAAAATATAATGGATGGACGACCCAAAAACAGAGTCATAATAAAAAATACACTTGGTGTACTAGAAATTCACAAATAAATAACGATATAAATCAAGTGAGATTAAATTAGCACAATCGACATTCTTCAGTAAAGCATAGAAACAAAATAACTTTAGCTTCTAAATGGCTACAGATAGCCACATGGTTAAAGATGAGCAGGTTATGTTTTTCCAAGGCATAGTAATCCAGCATGTTTTAAGCAAGTACAGAGCAAACAGAGGTTTACAACTCTGAATTCATGAGTTTCATGAATTTTTACATTGTTTTGAGTAAAAAAAAAAAAAAAAAAAATTCAGATTGTATGACATCTTGGACTCATTCTAGAGATTGTGTTAATTATATGTTCCAAAACCTTTGCACTTAGCTAATTTAAATAACAAGATACGGTAGCATCAGTTTAGTACCATGTAAATGTAATGCCTGAATCACACACCAGCCAAAACAGTGCTGATTTGTTTAGCAGCTTAAAGAGACCTATCCAGAAAAGGACATTACAGATTTATAAACCGTTGTAATACTCCCCGTCACATCACTGTCGTCGACACTTCAGACAAACCTCAGGCTTAAGTATGAAGTATATTCTGTTTGTGCATTAACTACTGAATACCTCCAGGCTCTGCTAGTAATAGCACACTGAGTTGATGACCTCGACCCTGGGTTCATGGTTTCCTGAGATGAGAGATGTATTTTACTGGATATTTGTGGTGCTCTCGTGCTCTCTCTCTCTGGCTTGGACAAAAGAGACAGTGTGTTTCCAATCTAATCAACTAATGAAGAGCACACAGTGAGCTCCTCTGGATAGTATATTCCTTTTTCAGATTGCTACTGCACAGGAGGTGGGGGTGTTGGGAGGAGGGGAGATATTGTGGCATGAGACAGGAGGTCTGGCACTGATCAACTTCACTTATATTGGAACTTCTGGGGTCATGGAGCTTGTCAGTTAAGATTTATGTGTTTGGCTGAAATGTTCCGTGTGTCATAAAGCGGAGGTCTTAATCCAGAGCCAGATGGATTTTTTTGAACCCGATGCCACATCAGGCTTTTAGTTCCTGGTAGAACGACAGTATACTGCAGTGAGGAAATACTCAGAAACATTATCTCTTCTACAGCGGTACAGATACTGTGACGATGTTGACATGGCGATGAAGCAACACACAGGCGTGACATATGCTACAAAGCATTTAAACCGGCAGCCTATGTATGAAAGAAAACTCCTGCATTAGAAATCCGGGAAATATTTACTTATATCCGTTTATATTTACTGGATATTAGTTACACTACATGCTCAATTCTGTGTGGTCAGAAGGTGATAATTCATTTTTTATAACAGCATCTTTTAGAGTAGTTCTAGCCAAATCACAGGTTTATATTAATGCACTTGTTCTAATACATTATAGTTTCTATAGTAACAGCTTACACAGGAACTTGCATGGTGGACACTAGGGTTGGGTCTCTCTCTCTCTCTCTCTCTTTTTGATACCAGTGCCGAAATGATACTTTTAAAATGATGCCCGTGCATAAACGGTGCCTGAACAAATACTTTAATAAAAGGGACAAAACAAAGATCCTTTTAAAGAACCGATTTTTGTCAAAAAGGCAACTTCAAATTGAACAAAATATCTTAGGCTTTTTAACTGTGTTTAAGGTAGCTACTAGCTAAAAGGAGGTGTCACCTGCCACCAGAGTAAGTGTAACATTAACTAGTGATCGCACATGAGGTGACGAAGTGATACAAGCAGTTTATCTTGCCTGTAACATCCATTCCGGGGAACCAGAGGCCAAAATGTTTGATTAAATTGATAATATTTAATATGAAATTGATTTTATTGCATTGAGTTGCGTCTCTATTAGAAGAATGGAGTATAATATTGTGCAAATAATAAATCTGTTCAATTTCATTTTAATTTGTTTGCAAAAAAAAATAGCAGTTTAAATAGACTATCCCTGGGTATTATGTGGCACAAGGAATTTACCTGTGTAATCACTCATTTAAATCACATGTAATCATTTATAATCATTAATAAAATATAACCTTAACTACTGTATTCCTATCGTAATATGATGTAATAAAATGTAATATTGCACTTCTAGTGAGTCCTACGCCACACTACTACAATCCTCAGACTGTAGAAATCTCAATTTCTGGATTTCCATCCATCCATCCACCCACCCACCTAGGATCGTTTTGGCACTGAGTTTTGGTATCCAACCCTTGCTGGAATAAAAGTTAAACTAACCCAGCTTGGATCAAAGAGAGTGAGGAAAGAGATGTGTTATCGCCTCACACCTAACCAAATGCCTGCTCTGTTCACATACCTTGTCTGTTTTCCTTTTCCTTGGAAAACACCTAAGTAAGCTCATTTTATTAGGGTTATTTAAGAGCTTCTGCTAAAAGACAATGTAAATATAGCCTCTTAGTGCATTTAGAATTCAGTAATGCGTGCATGAGGGCGGGGCAGGAGCGGAAATCAGGCATCAAGGTGTTGATTGGATCATTATTTATTTTTTTTCTTTCTGTGGCAGCAAAGATTTTGGCATGATAGGCCATGATGGAGAGAGGTTACCAGTGGAAACACTACTGATTTATCACCACTGATTGACTACACTTGATTATTATAACAATGTTCCATTTTGTTCATTCCTCACATAAAGAATGTATTCCATAGATCTAGTGCTTTAATATAAAAATGAGAGAAAAAACACTAAGAGACACTGTCATGGCTCTATTTATTGCTAAACAACCTGTAATAGTATGTGGGTGCTCGGAGGCAAAGGTAAACTCATCGCAATTAAGTCGAGTTAGTTTGCTTTTTGAGAGTGCTGCACTTTTCACCTCTCAAAATGCCGGCGCGAGACATTGATAACTTCTCTAGTGCAATTTAACTGCAGTTAAGGGTACTTGCACTCACTGATCTGTAATTGCATGACTTCTTGCTCTAACACTAAACACCCTGTGGTAGTGGAAATTCTAAAGCAACAGGAATACCAAGAGTATTCAAGCACAGATGTATCCTGAGTCTAATCACAGAAGGCAGAAAATCACACAAAAAAGGTTAAGGTCTAGACAAGCCCTGAATATGAGTTTTCTATCACTGGTGCTATTTATTAGTGTTTTATTAACTAGTAGTATTACCGATTGGAAATTTGAACAAATGCAGGGTGCAATCTTCAGCTGCGAATGCGCTGCCTTGCTAAGAGTGGGGGATAATGGCATTCCGGAGAGCTGCTTCTGGAAAGCCGATTTCATCAAACCTATTCATGTGAGGTTGTCCTGTGTGGCTCGAAACTAATCGGACGCATTTAAAGCCCATCGACACTTCGCCTGGCACCTCTTATCTTTTGGCACATACATAGCAGGTAGCAGTGCGTTGAGTTAGAAGGAGAAAAAAAGAAGACGGAAAAAAAAAACCCTGAAACACATCTCCAGTGCAATCTACCTAACCCTGCTCAGGTGCTCTAGTCTTCTGAAGCTGAGGAGATTTGTCCATTATCAGGCAGATAGAGCCTTGCTCCAGACTGCCTCCTCTTTAAGGGTGACTTGCTGGGTCTAGGAATCTCTTTTCCTCTGTTGCCTGGCAACAAGCCATAAAGTACAGCAGGATCCTGAGTGTCCATGGCAAGGCTGGCTAAACAGCATCTTTGATGGGGAGATGGTAAGATGGGGCCAGGAAGTTTTTGTGTTAATCCATGATCCCCCAAAAGGCCGAGTGCTCAACTCGACCACTGCTATATTCATTCTATCAGCAAAAACACACTTTACTTAGCATTGTGATGTCTTCCTTCCTTCCTTTCCCTCCATCTTTCCGTCCTGTGTTTGATGCACAGGCCATGATGCGAAACTCATTCTATCCGCTGAGATCAGGACTGAGAACCAGATTATTTTATTTCTTGTTTATGTTTTCTTTTTGGTGTCTACTCTACTGGGAAAAGTGTGCAACCGAGAAACAAGCAACTGCACCCGCAACTTTACGCTCGGCGAAGTGAAAAAGTTTTCTCACAGGAACAACAGTCACATCTCTTCTACACTCCACCACAGGTCATGATCACACCTTCTTGACAACATCTCTCTGTTTCCGGAGGTGTCACGGTGATGGGACGGGAAATAAATACAAATAACAATGGATTCCCTTGGAATGCTGCAATGAAACACATGCTTATGTGAGAGAAACGATGCATCGCATCCAAACCTCTAAACAAGTCTGTACACAATCCTCTAAAGAATGGGGAAAAAAGAGATATACCGGGCCCTTTGTGCCATGACATTGCTTACCCAGTCCATTCTGAGCAGCAGAGATAGCACAATGCGTCTTCAATGCCTGTTTAAAGCGCTCTCAAGTCTATTCCCCAGCCAATGACCATGAACTGAAGAGTCTACACTAAGAAAGAAAGCATGCCCGACACGCAAACACACACTCACCACATCACACTCACATTCCCAAATGGAGTTTTCGATTGCTTGCTCAGAAATAGAGAAAAATTATTAATGGGCTATCACTGCAACAGAGTGTGAAAAACAAGACTAATGCCACTCAGTGATCTCCACCCCTGAGAAACGTGACAATCTCAGCTCAGACAAATCGCCTGTATCGTTCAGAAACAGCTGTGAAAGGAAGTCCCTGAGCGATTCTGGGCCATCTTAATCCTTCTCCCTGACACTGTGTGCACTTCTATGTGCTGAGATGACGAGCACACAGAGCATCAGAGTACACACGAAGCATGATTACGGCAGAACGAGGAAAGCTCCTTCACTTTGTTAGAAGTTCACACGCAAGCGAGCTTAAAATTAGAAATGAAAGAGAAAAACAGGACGCAAAGAGGTGCTTTGTCAGTGCTGCTCTTCCTTAATTATCATTTTTCCCATCCTGTTGCCTGATGCTTGTTCCTTACAACAATTACCAGTAGCGTTAAGGAGGAAAGAGTTGAAAATACCTTACACTTGGTTGCTTTAAATGCAGCAGGCATCTGTTGGTGTCACGCATTAATTTTCACATAAAACAGTTGCTGCGCTCTTGAGCTCATCTAACTCTCTAGCATGCTCAGAGTTTCTGCCATAGTGTTCGTGAAATGTGTCTCATTCTGCTCTCGGTGCGTAAATGTGACACTGGAACACCTCCCTTGACTGATTTGAGTGTCTTTCAACAGATGTGCCTCCGAATTTGATTTACACACAACGACCGTGTGTTCAACAGAGGCCTAAACAAACCGCAGCTGAACACCCGAGCCATGTCAAACTGTCAGAAATACAAAACTGGTGATTGATTCCCCGCCTGAACTCCATTATGACTCAGCCATGTGTCACCATCCCTCACATGCCGCATCCCACTCTCATTTTCTTGCCCAACAAAAACGTTAGCTAATTCAAGAAATCCTCCAAGAGAGTGACAACGAACCCGCTGAAATATTCTCTGACCATTCCAAATGCTTATTATTCACTGATTAACCTAACACACATACAGCGCAGCTGATTTTCTACAGTAAGTAATCTATACTGTATGTCATGGTTCGGGATGGGTACCCAAACCCAGTGTTAAACAGGCCCCGGTGCTAAATTATTAAAGACGGTAGGATAGATAAGCTCCAGCGGTATTATTTCTACGTTCATATTTCCTATTCATTACTGCTACATAAATGTTATCTTGCACGTTTTATCTCACCAGCTCCATTTCGGATTAAGACATTTGTCTGTGATGCATTATCGCTATTCCCAATCCAGAAAAGAGATCTCTCGCTCTGAGCCTGTGTGCAAGGGGCGGGGCATCTCTCACTCTCTCGCACGCTGCTCTTAGTCATGATGGAGTGAACGAAATGTTCAAAGTGTGGTTGCACTTCACTAGATTCGATGCTGACAGTGCTTGTGCAACAAGACTTTTGCATGTAAGGTGGAAAAACCAACAATCTGTTGAAACATCTAGCGAAAGTCCATCAAATACAGACAGAAATGCAGTTTCCGACTGCTTAGCTCATAGTTCATCTGTCGTTGCTCCAGATATGTTATGTATGCTAGCAGCCTGGAGCTCACACATGGAGTTTTCTCTTAAAAATAACAGAAAGGGGTCCTCAGTGGTGCAACAGAAAAGCATGCACCCTATCATTAGGAGATCGCAAGTACAAATCCCGATGATGCCATCACGATCTGCAGCTGGGAGCTCTAGAGAGCAAAATTGGCCTGTGCTTTCAGGGGGTGGCATAGTCTCTCTCGCCTGTCAATCACAATGACACTAGCCAATCATGGCCTTCTGTGGGCTCACGCACACAGAGATAGTGCGTTCCTCTGAGTATATTTCCTCTGTTATGTTGATGTTGCTTGTGCAGCAGTTCGAAAAGATGAGGTTCCTCGGAAGAAGCAGTCCCTGGTTGGTAGCTGTTGTGTGATACCTGTGTGATACAGATCTGGTGGATGGGAATTCACTAAATTAAATGGTACAAAGAGTACCATTAAAGCACTGGATCGATAAGCAGTATCAGTAAAAGTAGTAAATCATTCCAAGTCATGGTAGTGTCAAAAGGTGCAGAACTATCAGGCCCAGCATGTCACATGCCTCACTAATCCCTCTCACCTGTGTCTCATTATGCCTTGTTAGCATCACTATTTACGTTGCAGTTTTTCATTGTCTCACAGTCAAGTGTTTAACAGGATTAATAAATCTGGATATCAAAGTGACAGCCAATGAAAATTGGAGGTCGACTGCTGGAAAATAAAACAGTTTTATAAGGTGTCACAACCCCCCCCCCCCCCCCCCACTACTAGCATGTTATTTTAATCACTTTCAATTGAACTGTCATATATGTACTTAATTTCTTATTTAGAGTTATTAAAATGGCAACATTTGTTTAAGGGTAGACAGTGCCTTAAATAATTCAATAACAAATTCAATCTGGCATCCACACAACATAGATGAGCACATGATAATAATTTCATCAACTGTACAGATCACAGAGTGATTGTGATTTTTCTTTAGCATATCTCATCTTCTGCCCCCTGAAATTTATTCCTGGCTACACCGCCTGCACCGGGGGAGAACTGCTGCCCTTTAGGAGAAGAATTAACACCATGTTTCCTATCCCAAGACTTTGTTTTCTTTTATGAGGGAGATTTGTAGTCCACTTGCTGGTAGTTGGTCTCTGAGCTACTCGCGCCAAGATTTGTGGGGCTGCACAGTGGAATCATTGCTTCCGCTGGTCTGACCCATGTGCCATCAATCAACACTGCTGAATGAGAAGAGGCTCTTGGCACATGTCCATGTCATTAAAAGTCCTTGAGTGCTGTGCTCTGATGGTGGGTGAGGGGTGAAAATAAGGGTGTGGTGTTTTTATCTGCAGTAAGCGTCCATTGTTTTAACACCAAATACCTGTCCATGACTTCCTTCCTGTCCTGGAAAAGGCATTTCCCTCAACATCATCCAAATCCAAACTGTGTGGATGAAGAATGGGGTATTTGTTCTGAGCCTGCTCTCTAAGCTGAATGCATATGGAAGTGCAGCCTTTATAAATATAATCATCTATAAATATAAACATTGTACATATCATTATTCGAACAGTGGGACGTCGAGGTGTGTCAGAGACTTCCCAGCAATCTATGGATCTGCTCATTTGTTTAACTGATTCATTAAATGAGATGGTTTATTTTGAAAAGCCCCATGAGATTAAATGCACGTTGTTCTCTGAAAGAGCAAAAAAAGAGAAAACAAATCCTCATCGGCGAGCCAGTGATGAACTCCTGCAGCTCGTTTGCTTTGCCTTTCATTAAGTGAAGGACTGTTCCATTGCAATTTCAAAGAGCTTCACGCAGCGAACAGATTCAATCAGATAAACACATTACTGCGGGTTATGGGATCGCGGCATAAATGAAAAGACCCAGGTTTATCATGGAAATGAGAAGGTATTTGGAGAACTGATGTCAAAACCTCTCGCTCCTGTCTATTGTTGCAGGCTCTTCCTTTCCAGAGCTTCATTATAATTATACAGCTTTCAGTCACAAAGAAACAGGCATGCAAATAATGATGGTACTTATCTCAAAAGCATTATATATAGGTATGGGGGTGTAACTGAATATGAATACATTATTCGAAACTGAACACGTAATGCGTTCTAAACAAGTACTAATACAGATACACACAAGGGGCACACTATTTAGGGAGGGTTTTTTTTTCCGTATAGTTTAGAGGTGTGTATCAGTTGTGCGAGCGAGTGATCAGAAATGAAGTTCGTGGGATAAAAAATGTCACATGAACGTACAGTGTTCATTGATTCATCTTTAGTAACTGCCTGGTCTGGGTCATGGTGGTTTACTGTAGCCGACTGGTTTGTTTACATGTTGGAAAACAAAACCAACCAGAAAATATTGCGAGCAGGTATGAACAAATATAGTAACTGTGTGAGCAGGATTAAAGCACATCTCTAGTTGAGACCAATTATGTCACAGAGCTGAGGTTGAGGAACTGTGAGAAAAAATACATCCAATTTAGGCCATCTAAATACAGACACAGATATGGATATTTGGAGCATTAAACCGACTAAACCGACTCAGATACATCCATTGGTGTTGGCTTACACCCCTATAAGGTATTGATAAAAGTAAAGGTAATGTAAATGGGTAAAAGAATGGCCAATGGACCTAAGTGTGAAGTCTAGAAAAAAGACTGCCATAAGTAGAACCGAACAGGGATTTCTTCTGTTCATTTTTTTTGTCAGGTTTTCACAGAAAAGGTGCTTAATTGCTATCTCCCCACAAACACATTGAGCATTGTATTCTTGGTCCAGCGAGCAGTTGCCAAGGGCCTTTTTTGTAATGCACAAAAATGGCTCCAATTTCATAACTGTCAAATTACAGCACTGACAGCATTAGAGCACCACAGCTTTCCAATTTCACTAACGCCACCCAAACCTGTTCTGGGACCTGCACTGAAGTGCATGCCAGACAGGGCTTTTGGACACAAACTCTGATTGAGCTGTCTAAAAAAAGGAAAAGAAAAAAAAAAAAACAGCTTTTCAAGAAGCTTTCTAGACTTGATACGTTTGGGGGTGTTTTTGTTGCATGGCAGCAAAGTGATGTTCTAATTTGAATTAGTCTAAAGCTAATATTCTGATTTGCTACTGTTTTTACAGTAGGCAAGCTTTCCAGGAATTTGTTCAAATTAAATCTTTGATAATGGGATGTTTTCGCTAACATGATTTTACAATACAATAGGCTGAACATAATCGACATATGCTAATGGACAGAAAAAAAAAATCCTTATTACCTTAATCTCACTATGAAGAATGCTTGTGTTTATCCAAGCCCATAAGTAGAACATAGCATTTTTCTTTGTTACAGGCATAAAAAGGTAATTACACAATTTCAATATTAAAACTTTGTGTACATATATGGTACATATAATGTATATATACATATTATATATATAATGACTGCGGTGGTGCGGTGGTTAGCACTGTCGCCTCACAGCAAGAAGGTCCTGGGTTCGATCCCCGGGTCACCCAGGGTGC
>JAQQZR010000011.1:8095011-8111900 GCA_030068235.1 Notoglanidium macrostoma | reverse complement strand
GGTGTGAATGCGAGCGTGTGTGGCTGTTTGTCTGTGTTGGCCCTGTGGTGGACCGGCGACCTGCCCAGGGTGTACCCGTCTCTCGCCCGAAGATGCTGGGATTGGCTCCAGCTTCCCCGCAACCCAAACGGATAAAGCGGTATAGATAATGGATGGATGGATGGATACATAATGACTTACATAGAAACAACAACTGACTATACACTTCACTACACCATGACCAGCAAGAAAACAACTAACGTAAACTCTACTAATAAAGATCTGTAAATTGCATTTCGAATATTTAGTGTGTGCTAATTAGTGTGATACATCCTATACTCTGGAAGATATATGAAAGTATGGTCTGCAGTGTTGCTGCTTAAAGACACTGTAGAGATGTGAGTCATTAATACTATGTTCATCCCACCTTGTAGTAATAAAGGTCAATCTAACCCTCATAGACTGCTTTTTTATTTCATTATATCAGCTCTCCATCTGTTCACAGAGCATGATTAACCTGAATCTGTTAACTGTGTGAACCAGCTCATCTACAGTGAACCATATAAAAGACTTCTTCACTTCTCAACTTCAACATCATATCAAACTAAAATACTTCTCTGTAGAGGAACTCGACTGACAGTTAATTTAGTCTTACGCTTAATCTATGGACATGAAACTTGTCTGATTTCATCATAGATCTGTCTGGTTTTGGTCGCCATCTGAGTGACAATGTTCTGGCTCGAGCTAGAATAGATGAGCTTCTCTGGTCATGCATTACTGTAGATATGCATGTCACTTGGAAAGATGAGTAGAAATCTCTGCTTGTTCAGGGCTGTCGTTGATCTCAAAAGAAAGATACATTTCTTGAATCTTTCATCTTGTTTTCAGAAAAACCATATACTATACGTGCAGAGTACTGTATATTGGTGTGCTGGGGGAAAAAAGCTGGGTTTTTCTGTATGGCACAATCTCAAACTGGTGACTTGGAGTAAGAAGATCAAATATGTAGTAGACAAACATATTAATACATTTTTTCAGGGCTGTTGCAACAGCTGCTCTGAAGTTTGAATCCTTGCATGCAACCCTAGGGCCTTTATTGCACAAACAATATGCTAAATTGTGTATGCACTTAGTGAATGTGTTGTGAGTGATTTGCAAAAAAGAACTGCATAAATGACACAATATTTTAAAGAAATATTTATAAATGTTTTTATGTGTGCTAGCTCTGGTGGAAATGCATCAAGAGCACCAAAAATCTCCCTGAAAAATAAACTCAAACTGAAACTCGGGCATGTAACAGCAAGCAAAAGCAATGGAAAGAGTCATAAACTGATCAAAATACAATATGACTACGAAATAAAATAATGTAGACGCTAGTGTCTGTTCTGTCCATAAGGAATATGTGAATAAAAACTTTTACAGGCTTTTTAAATGTTAGAATTGGACATGTGGTGATTATCTAAGCAGCTTTACTGTGGTAATATTGTCATTATTATAAGAAACTTTCACTATTTGAAGATACTAGAAACTAATTTTGAGAAACTTATAAACCAGAATAACGGTGGTTTAATTTTGAGAAACTTATAAACCACAGAAATAGTTTTAATTTGTCTGGGATGATGGAAACAGGCTTCGGCCAATTTAATACCTGCCCTTCAGTAGTATTAATTTGTGCACACAATCAAGGTTCCCAAAGTGAAGTGATTTTTGGACTGCTGTTAATCACACTGCAGGTGCAAAATTAATCTATTTGTCAGTCAACTCTGTGTAATGTGCACTTTTAAATAGTATTTTTTTTATAATAATTAGCTAGATTTAAACGTTTCTGTCTTCTGTGGACCCTGTTAGTAAATCAACTTGCACATATTTGTGAGTTTTATCAAGCTTTCGTGTGTTTTACAGGCAAACGTTTATTAAATCGGGACTTGGATCTGCTACAGTCCATTACACTTGAAGGGTTTAGTTTCACCCTTGACCCAATCCATGTGTCAAATGGAGCTAAAACTATAAATAACTTTAACTCGATACAACTCTATTGTACTTACATAAGTTACACTACTGACATGAAGTGACTCACTGTAGTAGACAGACATGACTGTAGACTTCCAACGTAAATAAGTTAAACCACTTACAGCAAGTAAATTGTTTTAGTGTTTTCGAGAATATTGCTTTCTGTCTGCCCTTGTTAAACTCAAAAAAATATATATATGGCCTCCGAACCTTAGGTTTTAATGAAGCCGGTGACATCAAGTCCATTCAGTCATAGATTTTGTATAAATTGCTGAGGGCAAAGTAATTATATATGACTAATTAGCTTGGAACAATTTAAAAATTTGGTCTGATTACTCTTACGGATTTCGAATCTCTCCAAATAACCCACGGTCCTAATGGGTAACATGAAATAATAATCAGATAGCCAAAACGACAGGATTTTCAAATTATAGCCAAATTAATTCGACATGCTCATCACTGTGAGCAACATGCCTATTTTTGCGATCTAATTTGAATGTGTGCAGTGACAATCAGTAGAGATAATTGCACTGACTGCACTCTCAGTTATTACTTTAATGTGGATTGATTTCCCATCGCCCCCAGTCATATCAACAACAATACAAAGCGGCAGCAATTACATGAGTTTGTCTGTTTTTTGCGACTAATGTACGCCATATGACAGGTGAGGCACTACGTTTTGTCCTTTTTCATAAAGCTGCCAAACCTCTAACAGGCTGTGATGATGTACTATATGAAAAATGCACTCGGCTGTTTTATAAGCAATGTGAAAGCTGGCTGAGTATCAAAGTGAACGTGTACTTTTGCATTATTGATGCAGCACATGAATGCATATATCTACTCCTGCTCTGATACTGGCCCACTCATGCTGATCCATCTGCGGTCAGAGATTAAAGCGCTACAAGAAGGTGGACTAAAATTTGTGTTTAGAAGCCACCTTACGCTTCTCTAGGTATTGCCTTGAAGTATGATTACATCAGCACTTATTACTGGTATCTGTGCCTCGACAGGTTAGACCGGGTATATAAAAATGGCTTTTTGCGGGTAGAGAACAGAAGCAGAGGTACAGAATACAAAATATGGCTGAGAAAACAGTGGATGGCCAGCTCTGGGCATCAACTTATGAAAAGTCATGCTTTTCCTAGCAAGCTGACAGAAAAGCTTCTGACTCTGGTACAGTACTTTGTAATGATGTCTTGCAAAAGGTACTGAAAGTTGCAGACAGCACTTCAGGGCAGAATGTGGTACATGGTATACGTACCGTAAGCCAACACTTCTTGGTGTGGGTGCAACTTTACGGATTTCGTGACATGGACTCAAGTAAAAGAGCTGGCTTTAATAGTCCAACTGGCAGAGAAACAGCTTCTCACCAGGTACTTCATGCCATCTGTCAACACTGTCATAATTCTAGTGGCTGTACTGACATAGTGTAGTCTACAAGAAAGCGAATCAATTTCAGGAAAGTTTTGGCAGGAAGTTTGCTGACCAAACTGTTAGAGCTCAGAATATAATCACCAGGCTCTCACTGAACTACAGCAGCATGAGAGTGAAGACAAGGAGTTAGGGAGATTTCTGCGGATATTCGGGCTGTCTCTGTCAGGCTCTATCTTATCCAAAGGGGAAGAAGATTCCTGTGACGATTCAGACACTTTAACGGAGTTTAAAATGACTATCAGAGACACTAACCAGTTGTGGGGGATTTTTTTGTTGTTGTTTTTGATAAGAGGCACAGTCCCTTCGTACTCCTTAGCTAACTACTTTGGGATCAAATGAAATTAAAAGGAATCTCATTTTCTCCTTCATTGAACAAAGGCTTTAGAAAAAAACCAGAATGGTTTAAAGCACGGTAAAGTTAAGCACATAGAGCTTCTTCAACAAGCACAATGTTCTCTCTCTAGTGGCCATTTATCCATCCCTCCAGGCCACAAACTGCCTCTAAAACATGGGACAAATCCAAACGTCATCCCTTGCTATTATATATAAAGGCAGGGATAGGCTGTAAGCTAGCATACTCAGGTACCAATCTGCACGTAGCATTGACTGCAAAGAGCAGATGTCAAATACGTGCCTTGCCTCTGTTTCTAATCCTGCCTCCTGAACCGCTCTATATTTCTAATTTCCTCACACCTACACCTGTAGCGGCAGGACACCAATTACTATTATTCCCATTCCACTGCTAGTCTTGGTGTAAATGGTCCTAATGATGGTATGTTGACAACAGGGAGAGGCCACTAATAAGAAAGATTCTGAGGATACAATCGGAGCGTGTATGCTTGTTAGCAAGGTGAAGGGAGCTCTCTGCTTGTTAAATAATGGATGACATAAGACAGCCTCTGGCTGTGAGGACAGCAAGCAGGAGGAAAGGCATGAGTGCCTGACAAAGAGCGGCAGCACACAGAGGCCTGTTTACCCAGGATCTTGCCCTTGAAATAGAAGGGTGACAGAGCAAGACAGGAAGTAGCACTGGCTCTGTGGAAGGATCCAGGGAAGCTAGCTCACTTTTTGCCTTTCTTTCTGGGAATAAAGGACATTAAAAGCAAATGGCACTTTTTTCCCCCTCTAGTATTTGAAATTGAATTAATTTCGTTAGCTGCTCAGACATGCATAAATTCTGCTGCCCTACTGTGTTTCCTAATGACTGCTGGGCTCGCTGTTGTGAACGTAAGTTCTGGAAGTTTCATTTCCCTTCCATCTTTCACTAGATGAATGGTAGGTAGATGTCACTATTAGCATGTATCTTGTAGGGGGTGTACTTGTATTCAAACCTACAGCTTGGACCAAGAATAGGTAATTGGCCTGAATCTAACTTGCATTTTCCAGACAGACTAATTGCATAATGCATTATTTGGCATTAACCATCTGTAAAATATTTTCAATGTGATAGTTCAAGCGAACACTTTTCTGTTGCACCACTCGGGAGCCCCAATGCGACACTTTCTTGGCGAACCCTGTAAGAAGACCACTGAGCCATGAATGTGAAGATGTAAGCTCCTGCCCACTCCACCACAAGCTGCTCCATTATTGCCTTTGACGTTGTTGTAACAGAGCATGTGAGTGGCAGGCTGATATTGCTCATCCTCGTCCATCGAGATGTGCTTTTGTGGCAATGCAAGATAGTGTTTATCCCTACAAGGTTGTCACTCTGAATTAACCAGTTAACATGCTCTGTCAACTAGCCAAAAGCGCACTGAACAAGACTGCTTCATTACCAGAGAAGAGACCCAAAGGGAGAACTATTTATCACACTATAGCACCTCACAGATAAGAGCAGATGGCACCCTTTAACAAGGGGAAGCTGCAGAACTAAACAACCCCACTACCAGATGAAAAGTTCATTAAATACTAAGCACCACTAAGTACTGAAAACGTCTAAAAGAGTAGCAATGACCGAGTGATCTTGGACTACACATATGAACTGGAAGTGTGGTCAAGAGTGGACTTTTTAATCCCAATTTACTTGGTGCCAATAATTGGTGATTACTGAGTTATCCCAACTGAATGAAAGCTACATAATGGAGACAATGAAGACTAATACATACTTTGTCTAAAAAACTCTGATGTCAAAGAAACACACTTGGAGTAGAGCCCATATTCTGCACACATAAGCTAACAGATTGGCTAGCAATGTTTTGATTGACAGGGTAGGGAAGGACCACCCAGAGAGCAGGGGGGTCAATTAAGTTTTCTTGGACACCAGACACCTGATGGTTTTGGCAGTGTCAGCATTTAAACTCATGATCCTCTAAAGATATGGTGAATTTTCAGACCACTGCACCACTCGGTGGCCCAAAAAGCCCAATAAAATAATGGACTTTTGTTGAGGAGCTTTGATAGCAGAGCCAGGAATACTTTATACTGAGTGCTCCAAGAATAAGCTGAGGTGAAGCACAGGTACTAGTTCACATTAGTGGTTGTCTATCAAGCAATCAACACCCAAAGTCCGTGAAATCCTAGAGTTCCAGGAAGCAGTAGACTAATATATACTGTATATAAAAGGGAAGCTGTTAAACTCACCTTCATCTGCTGCTTACCAAGAGGTCAAGGAAAGAAGAGAAAATGAAAACAACAGTGATGCAGAGTGAAAAAGGAGACGAAGAATGGAAGAAAGAGATGGGCAGAATAGACAAAGTTATAAAATGACAAGAAAGGCTTGCTGGGCTCAGTTCAACCCCAAGCTTTGAAATTGGTGTTTCAACACAGCTCACAAAGAGAGACAACAAGATACGCTAGTCTCCACTCGGTTGTGTCAGATTTAAAATTCAACACGTGTGGGTGAAAACGGAAAAAGAGTTAAATGCTGATCAGTCTGGCTTGTGGCAGGTGTTCATTTTCTTCCTTCATTTTCCTAGGTAGAAGCTTGAGGTGACATGGGTCACCAATCCAATGTCATCCATCTCACACGAGCCATTAGGGGGAAAAAAAGGGACACAGTACTTCAAAGGTGGTAATGGAATTCAACCACACAAATGTCCTGGAATAAACAAGCATTACAATACATGAAGTGATGAAAAAGGCTTTGCTTAGGACAGTCACTATGTATTAGTCCTCGGGCATCTGTTATTAATCAAGAAAGTTCCGAAAACATGCCGTCCTCCAAAAGCCTCTCAGTGCTGAATACCTGTGGTTGCTGAATCGCAAAAATTGAGCGGGCTCTGAAAAGGGGGTTTGTGCTGGCAGCAGAGACCAGTGGTTTCCGCTGTGACTTCTCCTTGCCCCTGGCTTTGTCAAGTTAACAAAGATCCAAGGCCTCCACTCATGTTTGCTGTATTCTCCTAGCTAGCACACTGAAGAGAGCCAGAGCAAATGTTTGCAGGAAAAAAGAGAAAATAAGCTTCACTTCTAAAAAAGCTTTGCCTCTCAGGGACTGTAATATTTTCTTTTGAGCTGTACCTTGTATCTAGATATATGTAGATCAAACACTAAATATTGCCTTCATCTTCCCAATAGTAGCGCAAAATGTGTTTTGCATTTGGATTCGGTTTAACAAAGGGACAATAGAGATGATGGGTTTGTGTTGGAGAATGTGGTTAAGTACCAGGGCGGGTAGTTACTAAAGCCGCTTTTACACCGTACCATTCCAGCAGCCTTATATGTTTATTACTTGTCACACTGTACGAGATGATCCCAATAAGAATTCTGTTTCAGAGTGTGTGATAACGTGTTCTTTGTGTCAGATTAAAATGATGAAGATGGTTACTACGTCCTGCCATACTGGGTGCTCAGCAACACAGCATAGGTTTAATGCTCTGCAACTGGAAAGCATAAAACTAGTTTCACATTTTCATAACAGTTAAATGAAGTCTATCAACAGAGCATTTGTGTCCTAATTAGCTAGATACAGACCTGGAAGGTGTAATTCATCTTCTGTTTCGTTCCATGTCAAGTTCCATTCTGTCTTGTCATGATATGTGTGATGATACATTATACAGACATACTGCCTGCTCCCGCAATTCAAGAAAGCACTTAAAAAAAAAATATATATATATATATATCTTTTTGTTTACATTTCCCAGTTGCCGCTACCATGTTCGCAGCTGTCCCATGAGTTTTGTGTAATCATGTACCGTCATCTTATTGCTGGACTTTAGAGTGCGTGCTGCTCCTTTTTCAGGGATATGTGGTCCCATTCCGATATTTAAGCAACATTTTCTGACACTGCCAGAACTTTGTCATCGGCTATCTCTAGTCAGAGCAACCACTGGTAAACATATTGCCATGTCGCTATCTGTATCTGCTTAGAGCTCTAAATATGTGTAACTCTATTCAAATTCAAACCCAAAATGGTGTAGACTAAAGCAGAAGTTTCTTTTTTTTCCCTTTTCTTTTGTTTCAAATTAAATATGAACTTGCCCTCGGAAATACTAGAGGAATAAAAATAGAGGAAGTAGAAATAGAAATGTCAGCACTGTCAACGTGGTGTTTGAATTCTGGCTCTGACAGTTCCACTATATTTGCAACATCACTCGAAAGATGTGTGTTGAACTGTTTTATTTTATTTTTTTACTCCTGCTAGGCCAGTTTTTTTTTTTTTTTTTTGTCAAATTTTGTAACATATTTTGCAAAAATGCAAATACAAAATACAATACAATACAAAATAGTTGCCTAATTTAAACTATTACAATCCTGACCAGGCAATCACTAAGGATGAATGAATGAATGTTAAATGCAATGCACAGCGACTCAAATTTGCATCCATTAATGTGGTCTTCCTTTGCCCAAGCCTCTTATCTGACTGCATGGCCACACAAAAAGTCATGACTTTTTTGTTGTGCACAATGGGATCCCAGTACTGATGCAGTCCTCTGATCTCAACCAGATGTCCTGTGTTGGCAAGCTTTCCAAAAAGAAATGTTTATTAATGTACCAGTTCATCTGTTTAGTACAAATTATCACATTATTAATAATATATTCTGATTCAGATCCCCCTCCTCAAAACACCTTTTGACTATAACACCTAAATACAATGTCTATTCTAAATGTGTGAGTATGCGTTGCACAATGTGCTAGTGAGTGGCTTTGGATACCGTGTCTGTTTAACATTTGTGCTTTTTTTCATACGTCTTCATGCTTGGAAATCCAACTTATGTACGGAAAATGTATTGTGGTATTTGGAGCGTGAGGATATGCTGAGGTGAGGATATGCAATATGTATATTAAAAAAAAAAAAAAAAAAAAACTTTCATACTCCCAGACATTTCTTTTCCAAAAAAATAATTTGTATTTTGAAAAAAGTTTGTATGTCAGTAAAGGAAGCAATATTTTATAATTGCATGCAAAAAAGAGTCAAAGTCTCTCGAAGAACTGTGGCAAATTTCTCAAGATGCTCAATGAAACTTACCAGCTAATGTATGTATATATGTGTGTGTGTGTGTGTGTGTGTGTGTGTGTGTGTGTGTGTGTGTCACAGATCTTTTTGGTTTAGCAAACCAATGAAGCAGTGATGCCTTGTAGTCTTGTAGTCTAGAGCATGTGCTAATTCCCTTTCGACATACCCCAGCTGCCCTTCCTCTCTCCTACAAGCTAAATTTGCTCCCTTTTCAGGGATATATGGAGCACTCCCCAATTCCCAAAGCCATTTATTCAACTCTGTGCCTGTCAGGAATTACGCTGGGTCAGAGCCGTTGCCAAGGAAACATTCTACACCAATTACAACGAGTATGCATATGGCCGACAAGAGACAGAAATAAATATAGTTCCTGTAGAACCCCTGAATTACCCCAAGAGTGAACGTCTCTCATTGCCGTCTGTGTGACAAACCAAATACTGCAACTCACCCAAAACTCCGCTTTTACATGCTTGTTTTTGTTTCCCAGTTTCTTTCACTTAATCCAAAAACCCTCTGTGCCCATGCCAAGCTGCCCGACTCGCTTTGATCCAGAGTCTGTTTGTTCAGCTAAGTTTGTTTCTGAGGGTTATATGTAAAAGAAAGAAGGAGATGAAAAAAAGGACATGCATACATGTATTAGAAGGCTGGTGCCAAATGCATAAACACTTTTAAGCAGTTCTTTCGGGTTTCTTTCAGAAACTGTAAATTTGGGTCTGATCCAGGGAGAGGGTAAATGCAGCAGTGCATTTCTGCGAGTGTCCTTGCTTCCCTTCTGTCTACAAGCTCTTTTTTTGTTTGTTTCCGACAGCTCCTCTTTTTAACATCTATCACTGCCAGTGGAGGATGAGATTAAGCTGCCAAACACAAACCAGAACACAACTAGGAAGACAAAAGGAAAGCAAACTAAGCATATCAAATGTACAGTGCAACTTAATTGTCCCATCATGAATAATCACTGTTGCTGTTGTTTCTTCAGGATTACCACAGACAGCCTTGTAATAGGAAAACCATGAAATGCACAACTGCTAAATGAATGACTATAAATGTAACAAGTACTACAAATACCCTTAAAATATACTTAAAACAGGAAAGAAGGTAGTGACGAAAAACATTTGACCTTGCTGTGACCTTGACCCTGTTTGTATCAATTCCAAAATCTAATCTGTTCATCTGCTGGTTACAATCATATTGCCATAAATCGTACTTTAGATCTTGTGCCAGCGAGATGCCTGTACACAATCCTTCGCCTGGCATATAATACGTTTTATCTGCTTACAGTTACGTTTATGTTGCGGAATGTCCACAAAAGAAGTAAGATCCTGTTACATTATAACCAGTAGTTTCCTCACCATCCTCTTTTTTTCCGCTGTCCTGAAGTTACCCTCACACTGGAGACATTATTCCATTAATGCTAAATAAACATCTCCTCACAGAACGCTTCACCATAACAACGATAACATGTATTTTGCTATTAAATAACAGCATGTGCTAATGCATTTAATGTTAGATTGCATAGCACATCCACCATGTTTCCATGTGAATCACCTGTCATTATGGAAAAGATAATGCATTAGAATGAGCATTCATCTAACCCTGTGATTAGTCTTACACTCGGGACTAGCATGCTGTTCTAGAACATTCATCAATGCCTCCTGACAAATCAGAATAATAAATCAGCAATAAATAGTGGCTCAAAATGCAAGGCATTTAGACGTCGCCCATTATGTTCTTCATTAGGAGCTAAATATTTCAGCTCGATGGCGGTCTGTGAGAGCAAAAAAAAAAAAAAAGCTTCAGTCAAGCAGTGTGGAGGATACGATCTGAAACGGCAAAGCAGGTGCCTCATTTGTCTCGTGGGAAGCCATTTTGTCTATTTACATCTGCTACCTGCTATGAATACTCCACAAGGCTTTCATGTTTTATGATCATAAGATCATGACTGGAATACAGAACCATCCCCAGCTGCCAGTTTATGCCAGCATACTTCTTAAAATCAGATTTTTTGTGCTCAATACTGATTCAACCCAACGCAAAAATCATTCGCCTGTGGTTTTAAGACGACTCATACTTTGCTGTGAGGGTTAGTAATACAGTCGAGGCAAAGACCAACAAGATGTTCCCTGACCTTCAAGCACAGGACTGACCTCAGGCGTGACATGACCATGAACACGCTGTAATGCCTTTGTTGCCACGGAGGCAGTTTGGGGATTGTTAGATTCTATATAGGCTGATCTGGGAGACCTTATGTGGCAATCCTGAGAAGATTAGCCTGGCACATTACGCACACCCGAACATACGGCACAAGGCAGCCATTCTGATCTGGTCACCTGTCAATCAGCCGCTCATGACAGTGTCTCTGCTTACTTCTGGGGACAAAAGTGATGCCATCCATCCAATATCTATACTGCTTATCCGTCGGGGCCGTGGGTCAGCTGGAGCCAATCCCAGCTGACATCGGCTGAGAGGCGGGATACACACTGGGCATGTCGCCAATCTATTGGGCTAACCTGGACAACCATTCACACTCACATTCACTCTTATTTAGAGTAGCCATTTCACCATTTCACCACAAAATTTCACCCTATCATCTGTTTTTCTTTGTTAACCGGCAGTGCATGTTTTAATCTGTTTATTCTAAGGTTGAGACAGTTTAACATTTTTCATTAAGCCAGTGAATTAAAACACAGAAATAAATGCACCTTGCGAGCGTAGTGTCTGATGTGTGATGCGCTGTCTGTACAGTGTCACTTCTGCTGTATAATGGGCTAATGTGAAAATCCAATATGTGATTTGTGTCCATTGTAGTTTAGGAATTTTAATGGAGCTGTACTGAATAACAGAAATGCATTACCACGCTTCTGTCCTGTGGGCTTAATATCTTTTTCATATGTTCACACTGACTATGCGCATCTCTGGCATTTCCAACAAACAATATTTTGACATCGGGGCAATCAATAACATTTGCAGGCAACATGTTTATGCGTACTCCTAGCGCCACGTGACATGATTTCTGCAGCAGAATAAACAAACTAGAGTTTGGATTTTGAAACCTCTCATGTGGCTTTCAAATTTATTGAATGTTATGTCTTGGATACCAATCTTCTGGTTCTTTTAGATGAGTAAATACCTTTGAACATAAGGTCATAGTTTTCAATCAGAGACGCAGCTCATGACAACAATCACGACAACGGCCGTTTAACGATTTAAAGGCAAACATATTCATATGTGTGCATGAAATCTGAACATTTTAATTTGACTTGACTTAAAAATGTAACAGACAGGGATGTTTTGGTTCTGACGTACCATCTAGTTAATGTCCAGACCACATAAAATATACAAGCGGGCATGTGAACAGTGCTGCTTACATTGCTGCTGTGGATGCAAAGTCAGGTGTCCAGTATAAACCTAGCCTTAGACTTCTGTTTCAAGTTTCAGGCTGACAAGTTTTTTGTGCGGTTCTCAGCACAGGAAATCAAATTTTTTTTAAATCTTGTCTTTTAATTGCTCATAGGCTACAAATGCTGCTGATATCGTTTCTGGAGTATTCCTTTGTGACAACTAGTGGTCATGCTGTGTCAGAATTAAATACATCAGAGGATTATAAAATATATACATTCCAAACTCATTCAGGATGTTAGGCCGATACTAGTTCAATACCAGTAATCAGTATCAGATCAGGGCCTCCCTACTAGCTTACAAACTCAGAAGTAAGAAAGAGGACAGAAAGTTGGGCAAAAACATCCTGGAGTGGACATGACAAAGAAGCGAGGAGATCTTTGGTCCAGGTGCAGCTGATCTGTGAGGAACAACCCCACACTCATACAAAACACTTCTCCTGCTGTTACACACACGGTCCCTCCCCCTGACTATCGCTACCATGGAGACGGCTCCCTCCCTTCGCCGCTCCCTCCCGCCTCCTTGCTCGTAATCTTACTATAAATAGGATGCAAGACTGAAGATTTGGGGGAAAACAGCTTAACGTGGCAGAAGATGGAGGCAGACATCTGAGGGTTGTCACATCCTCACGAGGCGTTTTCTATCTCTCGCTGTCTTTTCTTTCCCTCTGTAAGGTTTTAACCATTACCGCCATATCCAAACACAACTTCTGAAAAACTGGCCGTTTGTGGATTAGTGGGTTATACATACACGAATAAAAGATCTTCTTGATCTTTTCATGTGTGGTACGTTTCACAATTCCATTGTATCAAACACTGCCTTTGAAATGACGGGTCTGTGGAATGAAAAATCGCTACCAGAAGGCAAAAAAAAAAAACCATGCAGGGGAGTCAACAAAATATTTCACAAGAAGTCATGTCCAGGTCAAGTGATGCAAGTGAAAGTGCGACCAAAAATAACACTGTAAAATAAGAAAATGCTTGAAAAATTAAGGCTAAAGACCTCCCTTAGCTACACTTAGTACCTCCCATGCTCAGCAAGATGTAGAAAAATCCAAGTTAACAGAATGAAGTTAAGTTCAATTCTATGACATTTCCTATCATGAATAATCCATGAGGCTCCTTCTAAGTGCTACAAGACATCCAGGCAGCTCTGAAGGCCAAGATTAAGTGATGGCAATCTAGAAAGGACATGCTTCTTCTGTCTGTGAGTGTCAAGGACCAACTTCATTGAATTATCTCAAATATCAGCTTGGGTGTGGTGTGAGATAGGTTGCTTCTTAACATCAGTCACGGTAGAGGATGAAAACTATATATAATAACAAGTAAGAAGAGAAGAAAGATGGGCTTTTTTCTTTCTCTGGCTTCAAAGTAATCCCGGACTGGAAAACAACTAAGGGAGAGTGGAATATCCCTTTGGGGTAAAACGTGCCACTCGCTTTTGTTGGGCTCTGATTCTTGTTGTGTGAATTGTTTCTTTTTTTTTTTTTTTTTTTGTATTCTTCTTTCTACATTTAAGGTAAAAGGAAGAAAATGAAAAGAGACACAAATGAGCTCAACAGAGGAGATTAGAGCATTGGCGAGATCAAGAACAAAGCGCTTGCCATTTCGCTCTCGTCACATTCTCTTTTAATCTCCTTATTTCCAACTTGCATGAAGTGAACTCCTTGCTCTGTTTCATCCCATAGAGCCAGAAGGAGAAGGAGAAGTGACAAGTATGTAAAATATCAGAGCCGAAGCCAAGCTAAAAGATGCGTTTATGGCCACATTTTAGTGTTTGGCTAGACCCAACAGGGGCTAATTTGGCAAAAGCTGTTGGCGAGCTGTTTCGCTTCACGTTATTTATGCATTCTGGACATTGTGCATGCATTAAACTGATGAATGCACCTGAATATTTAATAGCAGGGACTCCGGAGACTGAATACTGTATTCCATCTCATTAAGAAATCAACAGCTATTTTCACAGAAAGATAACAGTCTCTCTATTTATGCGAGCAGCCATTCCAAACCAACACCAGGTCCTCATTCATCATCTCTTCAGCAGATGGAAGAAAAAGAAGAAAAGGAGTTACGAATCATTGACATACATCTCATTGTCACTGGTGTGGAACCCTGTTTCATTTGGCGTCCCGAGTGAGATCAACGCTTCCACCGGTTCTAGCAATGCTCATTAGGATGATTAAAGAAGCATGAATTGTGTTCAGTGAAACATTCTTACCTTTAAGCAAGCAGCGGATGGGAGACAAGCGTCAGCAATAGCATGGGAAAAGCAAAGGACAAAGAGAGGGAGAGAATGAATTACTACATGGTACACCAGTGGCAGATACATACAGTCACTCTCAGAATTAATGGCACCCTTGGTGAAAATGAGTAAAATGGTAATGAGTAAATATCTCTGTAGTTAATTAGCTTTTTCTTTCTAAATTGATTTCTGATCTCTAAAGGTCAACACGCATCTGTGTCATTTCATTTGTGTTTTCTCTAATCATCTCCACACTGATGAATGATTAAGATAATTTGGTCTCCACATCACCTCATATTTATACCCTAATAAACCAGGAAGACACAGATTACCACCAATGTATTACACCTCTAATGAGCTAACTTTCATATATAAACACAACTGATTTTGCTCTCCTGGACTCCTGACCACAGTTTCATCATTCAAGAGCAAGCCAGCTTTTTATAAACCAGTGCAGCACTTCATCAATTATTAATTACATTCTTGCAAATAATAAGGATTGCACCAACACTCAGATATGTAAATGCATCATTATGAGTGTGTCTTTGGCTTTATCCTCTCTGAGGACACTGGTAACTGGAACAATGGTGAAAGTTGAATTACATCATCAATTGGTGATCTTTGACTGGGAACAATATGGCCACCAGAACAAATTTCCCTGATTGAATTTTTTTAATATATATATATATAGGTTTGAGAGCACATTTTTTGCTTGTATCCAACATAGGTTTTTCAAAACTATTGGACAAATAACATGTTGTATATAAAAAAGGGTCCAAATTCATGTCAGTACATGGCTTTGATTAGATTTTTTATACCACACACTACTTTTTATTATGTACCAAATCTGTAAGGAAAGAACTCTTTTATAAAAGCTTTAGTAGTCAGAAAATGTCATCTTACAGTAAGTGTCCTTGTAGAAAACCACCATATCTAAAAGTATACACATTTTTTATCCATTTAGGTGGATCATTAGCCGTGCATGTAAGTTGTAACTATAGAAACGAGAACATATTAGAACAAACACATTAAAATAAACCAGTTATTTGCAGCCAGAGTTAGTGTTAAAGTGTTAATCAACACCTTCTTATCAATCAGAATGAAGACTTCAACAGCTCTGTGGAACAAAAAAAAAAAAAAAAAAGCAGCTCATCTACCTACTCTTTAAATGTGACTTTAGTGCTGTGGTAGGCATTAGCAGAGAAACCCACCCACACTGAACATTAGCTTTCTCTCTTACACCATCAGAATTAACACTCAGGAGTATCTCGGATAGTTAATATTTCCTCTCTTCACCACAATACCTAACCAACAACAACTGCTAATTTACCCAGTGTACAGAAAAGCAAAGCCTGTAATCCAACCAGAAGCCAATTTAGCTGGATGTAATCCATGCATAGACAGCATGCGCAGAGAGAATTAGCAGCAAACGACTGCTACATATCAACTTATCGGCGTCCCAAGGCAGCGTCTGCTGATTCCAACACAAGCACGCTGCATCTTATTAGCAGGCACGCTCACTGCTGAGCTGAAGGGAGATGCTGCTAAGGGTCTGCTTGGGAAGACAGCGAGATGCTCTCTGGACAGCCCTGATGAAACAGCCAAGATAATCCTACGCATGCTTTTATGTGGAAACCCAGTGACACTTTGTTGTTCTGTTGTAGAATTGTACTTCTGCCTTTCTGCACTCCTGTGAGCCTGCTAACAATTTCAGCTTGTCATTACTGTACAGGAGGTTTTGCTAAAAAGTGATCTTTTAATGTTTAACATGTCTTGGTACTGGTATGCTTAAATCAACAGACAAATCTGACTTGGTGGTCATGTTATGTGAACTGCTCAAATTTAATACATAGTTTGGATCATAAATAAATCAAACTTTATGACCATCATGATAATGAACTCAATCACACAGTTTTATTCCTACTTCTGATTCACGGCTAGATATTTAAGGAAGAAAACAATTTGTTATACTGTTCTAGGAAAATTACCAACAATGGAGTGGTGTGATGCAACCTGACCAAAGTGGAGTTAATGTTACTACACTGAAGTTGTCTATTTTCTGATAATTGTATGCCCTGAAGTATTTTATTGCTCTTATACCACAGAAATTTGCCAACTATTACATTTTTTCATTAAGTAAGGAATAACACACAATACTTTTTTTTTTTTATCAGTTTATAGCTCCATTTAATTCTTTCCTCTGTCTTTAAGATATTCTCATGTCTCATACTTATTGACACTGGAGACTCCTTCCACAAAGGTAAATAAATGTCTCCTTTAGCTTATACAGTGGGGTCCAAAAGTCCACACTGGAGATCTAAGATTTTTTTTATTTATAATTAGATAAAAAGAAAGTTTTCCCTCCATCCATCCATTATCTATAGCGCTTTATCCATCTGGGTCGCGGGGAAGCTGGAGCCAATCCCAGCATCTTCGG
>JAQQZR010000011.1:8076779-8094911 GCA_030068235.1 Notoglanidium macrostoma | reverse complement strand
CACACAGAAAGGCACCCTGGGTGACGCGGGGATCGAACCCAGGACCTTCTTGCTGTGAGGCGACAGTGCTAACCACCGCACCACCACTGCAACACAATAATTTAATATTTAATATTCACGATTCTGCACCATTTCTTGGTTCTTATTTAAATGTAAGCTAATTTGTGATATTGACCATGTTCAGAATTTTATTGCCAATATCAACAGACATACCAGAATTGGTTGCTTTTCAGCGCCAGAAATGAAGTACAGGACAATGTTACAGGACACAATGAACAATAAATAATATCCAGAGAAATGAAAAATGAACAGGTACACAATATCTAAACATATACAAGCTATTCACTTTTCATAACATGTGGAAATGACTGCCAAAGTGTGACGAGACAATACACTCAGAGCAACGCGCAACGTTAACTGCTTTGTCAGATTTTCCTCATGCCTAATCTCCTCTATTGAAGCATGTGTTCAAACGACACGCAGATGGGTTTGATCTAAAATGGATCATAAGGTTTTGCACAAACTAGTGGAGTCTGTGCCAGCTCGAGGGCACACTGTCATTAAAGAAAAAAAGGAACGTACCAAAAATACTAAGAAACTCTGAAGTTCATGTAAATATTTTAAAGATTCTACTTTTCACTCAAGCTGTTGTCAATAATATAATTTGTAATAAAAATTATTGCATTAAATTAGAATCTTCTATTGCTGCTTTTTGTAAAAGAAGCATTTTCACTAGTGGTCTTAAACTTTTGGACCCCACTGTGTATGTATGGATGCATATAAAAAACAACATTTCATACAGTGCTGTTGTATAAAATATAATGAAACACCTTTCTAAGTATTGTGAGTATTATCATATGCCAGTGCTTTTATAACACCTTTGTTACTCACTGTAAAAATTATATGAATGGAGCTTGTCTTTAGAGGAAAGTATAAATTAAACAAAACGTGGGGACAGTTTTATTAATTAACTCGAAATGCAATAACTAAGAGGGAAATAAAGAATATCATAGGCATGTTAAACTCAACTGTGCACACAAAATTAAAAAGATCCTGTTTATAACCTCTCCAGGGCTCTGTAATATCTTGTTCTGAAAAGCTACAAAAAATTAGTATCACTGTTCAAAAGGTTTGCCGTCATAAGCTGGCACTACAAAGCACAGATAGCTAACCAGATTGCAACCTTTAAGATTCTAAAGCTTGTGGCCATCTAAGTGCACGCTTAGGATTGAGATAAGCGTGATACACCGATACACCGATACACCGGCTAAGAGATACACCGATCAGCCGTAGCATTAAAACCACCTGCCTAATATTGTGTAGGTCCCACGTGTGCTACTAAAATATCTCCGAGCCATCGAGGCATGGACTCCACAAGACCTCTAAAGATGTTCTGTGGTATCTGGCATCAAGACATTAGCAGTAGATCCTTTAAGGCTTGTATGTTGTGAGGTGGGTCCTCCATGGATCGGACTTGTTTGTGTAGCACATCCCACAGATGCTTGACAAGATTGAGATATGGGGAATTTGGAGGCCAAGGCAACACAATGAAATATTTGTCAATTTCCTCAAACTATTCCTCAACAATTTTGGCAGTATGGCAGGGAACATTATCCTGCTGAAAGAGTTCACTGCAATTAGGGAATACTGTTGTTATGGAAGAATGTATTTGGTCTGCAACAATGTTTCAAAAGGTGGGACATGTCAAAGTAACATCCACATCAATGCCAGGACCCAAGGTTGCCCAGCATAACATTGCCCAGAGAATCACACCTTACACCTTCTTCCCACACTGTATACTGGTGCCATACCTTCCACAAGTAAGTGACACACACCACACACCCAGCGGTGCACGTGATCTAAAAGAAGACGTGATTCATCAGACCACGCCACCTTCTTCCATTGCTCCATGGTCCAGTATGCTTGTATGCCCATGGGTCAGCATGGGCAGTCTGATCAGTCTGTGACTACACAGCCCCATATACAGCAAGCTGTGATGCACTGTGTGTTCTGACACCCTTCTATCATAGCCAGCATTAACCTTTTCAGGAATTTGTGCTACAGGGGCTTTTGTGTGGAATCGGACCAGGCGAACTAGCCTTCACACCCCACTCATATCAGTGAAGCTTGGGTGCCCATTACCCTGACACTGGTTCACCAGTTGTCCTTCCTCGGACCACCTTTTTGTAGACTCTAACCACTGTGTACCAGAACCAACCCCAGCTCTGATGGACAGCCATCACAATCTGGCCTTTGTCAAAGTGTCTCAGATCCTTATGCTTGCCCATTTTTCTCCCAAAACATCAACTTTGTGAACTGACATTTCGCTTGCTGCCTAATATATCCCTCTCCTTGACAGGTGCCATTGTAAGGAGATAATCAATGTTATTCACTTCACCTGTCAGTGGGTTTAATGTTACGGCTTATCGGTATATGAACTTATGGAATGGAAAATGTTAGTTATGATTTTACAATGTTTACGGACAATGGTGGCTTTTCATTGCTTGTACATTGCTTAGGTAGGTGAGAGGTCGTTTTAGAAAGAAACAGACAGCCAGTGATAAAGAGCTCTATTTGTTGAGATGGTAAGTTTCAAGCTGACTATCAACTCTGTGGCCAGTAGCATGAAATGACCTTGACTCCTCAACACCAGAATGCCAGCGGGTGGCCAGGCTGGTGCGGAGCGTGGGAAAGTGATACATCACTACAGTTCTTTCTACATGACAGATCACATATTCACCCTGCGGTGGAGTGAGTCATCGATTTCTTTGAGATACAAAAAAAAGAGAGAAAAAAAATCTATCAATTGGGCTTAATGTGTATCTGGCCAACTGTAACCTTCATCCTCTTCACAGTTGTATACTGTTATATCCACAAAATGATGCAGAATCAATATTAGGGTTGTATTGTGCAAGCGCTTTGATTTCTGAAATTGTTTAGCCACTACTGTGCACATGAAACAACCTCGGGAGGATCTAAGCAGAGCAGACTTGATGAATTATGATTATGAAAGGTTTACATTCCGGCACTGAGTATGCTTCGTGCACAACACAATGAGGAATGTTTAACACTCCAGAATAGAAAACGAGAGAAAGTAACATAGAAGACAATCAACCAAATGCACTTAAGTATAAGTGCCTTGCTTTTTGCAAGGCAAACTGCTGTCACTTCAGTACATATATTTTTGTTCGAAGTTCCATGACCTTTCATGTAACAACTATGCTCCCATAATATTAAATAACTTCACTGAAAAAATCATAGCTTCATAAAAAGCCAAAGCCTCTCCAGGCAGTACATATAATTAGCTAAGTTTTCCAGCGGTGCATCAATCAGTAAACACATGACAGCATATGCGGCCTGTAATTAATATCAGATAAGATCACTCTGTCACAGAGCATTAAGCTGAGCTGGCCGCTTTAACATCTGTGATGCATGTGGAAAGAAAATGGAAAGCAAAAATGTAGATTTCTCACTTTCTCATGTAACAGGAATTGAAATATATTTGAGCATCCCATGTGAGTAGCAAGGACTGAGGAAGCATGACATGAGGACAGGGAAAGGAAACCAGACAATACGTGTGCAAGACAGTGCAAATGAAGTGCTGAGTGAATCTGTTAAGTCCAGATGTTGAATTAATCATCTTTACCACTCGCATGGAGGAGCTTGCAAGTCATAATATCCTGAATAATTCATATCCCCGAGCTGGAGTAATTTCTCTCTGAATTATTGAATTCAGCAATTCAAAGACTTACTGGCTTATTGGCCTTTTTAACGCTGCTTGGCCTACTTTGAAGAAATTCCAGCCTCCCTCATTGACTGGTTTGGAGTCACCTTGACGGCAAAATTTAAATCTAAGTGCAACCGGACTAAAGAGAGTAGGATGAATGCATCTAATCTATATGCAGTGCTTTAAAGTTCATTCAGTCATTCACTGATTCATCGTCAGTAAGTGCTTTATCTTGGTGGATCTGAAGCAGGAATACACCACGGATGGGAAACCAGTCCCATTACCATACACACATTCATAATATATAATAATATAGCCAGTCCACCTTCCAGCATGTTTTTGGGAGATGGGAGGAAACCAGAGAACCTGGAAGAAAACCACATGGACAGGGGAAGAATAGAGAGTACACGAAGATGCTAACCTGAGCTCAGGAACGAACAAAGGATCCTGGAGCTGTGGGGTGGCAATGCCATAAGCTGTACCACCCTGCTTTAACGTTGAAGGTGTAATGTTAAGTTGTTTCAAAATCTGGACAAATCATGTATCATTTCCATGATACCTTTCGAAAATTTCATATAGCAATATTACCTTGCAGTGATATTACCTAGCTTGTTTCTTTGCTTTGCTTTTTTGGTTTAGCTGCTCAGCTCTTCCTTAAACAGCAACTCACGTGGCATATGTGCTTTAATACCGAAGGGGTCAGATCGGGGTGGGGGAGGGAGTATGTCGTGATAATCCTACCAGTGCAATTTCACTTCAAATTTACCTTGCAGGAAGCAGAAGGCTCTGTAAGTATCTTTAATGCTTACATCACAGTTTAAAAAAAAAAAAAATCAGAGATATTTATATTTGACCCAAGACAACACATAGCCAGTGTGGCTATTTTTCACGCAATATAAATCCACTACATATTATCCAAGCTGTTATATATTTGGCCTCTTTCAGTAACATACTTGGATTGGTATTGAATCTGATATATTTGGTAACATAAGATAATTATAAACATTCTGGCCAAGGAGCATGTGTTATTTTCCATACATGTATATTAATGTTAGTGTGATTATATAACACTTAAGAGAAGTGTGAAACAACTTGGAACTGGTGGATGCATGCCCCCCTGAAATATTAAATATCCAGGTTTCGCATCAAACCTATGAGAAAGCTGAAAAAAAAAAACCCAATCCATTACTGTGAAATCCTCACTTCACTTAATCAAAGCAATGGATGAATTCTTCGGCTAATCTCTGTTCAGCTCTTTACACTCTCCATTCCCCTCTCCACTCTCCTGCTTCACTGCCTGGCTCAAGACTCTGAGTCTTGACCAAAATCAGTCAATTTGCTCCAAAAAAAAAAAAAAAAAAAAAAAAAAAGTGACAGCTGACAAACTTTGGTGAGAAAGAACCGCATGGGACGAAGCTACTGTAGCTGCCGTCTTCACACGATATTATGAAATTGTTCTACCTTCATGTAACATAATAAAAATAAACAGTGAAAATGTTCCTAGCGAAAAGGCAGTTAGAACTGTCAATATTCTGCCACTTTTCACTAGTGAATGATGACACATTTGCTTAGTGTTAATTAGGCTGCAGTTGCACGCCACTTATTTTAATTTATTTTTTTCCTGTCTCTTCCTGGTATCCCAGTCTGAAGTACATCTTTCAGGCCTATAATTAATTACTCAGTGCGATTAGAAACAGCAGGCTACCTTCCTATCCTGCCAATTAAATTTCTGTCTCCCAAATGCATCTCATCAGCTACAGGTGAGACGATGCATTAGTTACCTGTCTCCTTTTCTTCATGCCACCACAATCTGCTTCCTGAACTAATGCAAGACCTGATGTCTTTGACAATCCGGTTCCAGTGGTAACAGAATTGAACATTGCTGCATATGCCTTGCTGAGTTACAGTGCTGCAATCTGAGATGGCAGGCATCATAGTGAGGCATTCGCTAGCAGCATGAGAGTGTTCCAGCTGCCGGTGCCTCAGGTGTATCAGCTCTTTTTTTTTTTAACTCATGTCTTTATGCTGAGTGCTTCCTCCTGCAGTGAGCCTGCCACACATAACCACTATCTCATCTCTGCCATTCAGCACTGCCTGGGGTACAGGCTGATTTTAAAAGCTCGGTTTCTACTGCTAGTGTTGAGCAAGGAGTGCTTAATTGTAGACCAACACTGTTGATTTAAATGACCACTTACAGATGGGTGACAAATTAAGGGAATAAACCTCTGGCTGTGGGAGCATTTATTTATTCTAGGGACACTGATCCCTTTTAGAGAGAAGCGTCACTGCAAATCAATACAAATATATTCTGATTGATCAGCTTGATCTTATGAGGGGGTGGTCCCTTCCAGGATGACTCCGCCCCCATCCTTAGGACATGAGGATTCTGAATAATTTAATGAGGATGATAATGATGTAAATCACATGGTCTTTACATTTACCAGATCTCAACCCAACTGAATTTGGCAGATTTTGGAGTGGGTTGTTACACCGTGATCTCCATCACCATCATTAAAACACCAACTGAGGGATTATATTTTGGAAGAATAGTGTTCACTGTCTCCAGAACAGTTCAAGGCACTGAAGCTGTTCTGAAAGCATTCATATATGTGATGTCCATTTGACTAACACTTCAACTTACCAACCACACTTTTTCCCATAGCCTGTCTGCAAATACACAAGTCTGTACTTTTTCTAATGGAGAGACTTCACATTTATGTCATTTGGCAGCAACGTACATATGTCTCATTTATACAACTGAGCAGTTGAAGGTTAAGGGCCCATCAGCTTGGCAGGGCTGGGATTTGAACTTATGATCTCCCGATCACTAGTCCAACGTCTTAACCACTGCGCTACCCCTATGCCCCTATACTTCAGTAAAGACACTAGTGTGACCATTTGGCTTTTTGAGTTGTAGACTCAATTAATGAGATATGTATACAGGCTCACTGAAACTGGACATTTGGAGAAACATCACCTTTTTCTAGCAGCCATCTGTCTAGTTATGGTGAAGCTGAGCCCAATGCAGCCTCAGATTCCTGTTCTAGGCTGACAGGAGTAGAACCCAATGTAGTCTTTGGCTGTTGTAGCTCATCCACCTCATGGTTTTGCATGCTGTGTGAGTTAGTGCTTATTTGAGTTAGACTTCCTGTCAGCTCAGACCAATCAGGTCATTCTCATCTGATCTCTCTCATCAACAATGTATTTCAGCTTGTAGACCCTCAGCAAACAGGATGCGTGTTGTTTTCGCACCATTCTGTACAAACTCTAATGAATGTTGTGCGTGAAACTCTCAGGAGATCAGCATTTTCTGAAATCAGCCCATCTGGCACCAACAGCTATTCCACGGTTAAAGTCACAGAGATCACACTTTCTCCCATTCTGATGTTTGATGTGAACTGCAGAAATGCAGCTCATTGCAGGGAAGAAACCTTTTTATTTTAAATTTAATATTTTTTGACAAGCTGTCTACACTCAGGGGCTAAAGGTTCTGGATGTCAAAAGGGTTTCCACTTATAGCCTTTCCTAAAAAGTAAACCCATTGCTGTGGGGTATCTATCTTATCCCTTTAATGGTTCATCTATGGGAACAAACTGTAAAATCATGTGAGTGCTTGATCAAACCCTTTTTCCTGTATGCATTTTTCTATCCATTCTCCAACATGGCTGATTATTGCCTGTCACGTGTCAGTCATTTTTTTTTTTTTTTTTTATAATCACAGGTCTGTCAGGTTTGCTATACACCAAGTATATTTTTTTTTATTTCTGATCATTACAGGTGAACTGGAAATGAAAGTGACGAAGTAGGTTTTGATCAGTACGTGCCATCAGAAGTTTGCCCGACAGCAAGAGTGTTTTAAAATCAAACAAACATTATTATCATTCTGTAACTACACCCTAAAGTCCTACTGAGTGATTTCTCCTTTCTGAGCTTTTAATTAATGATTGTTATGATCTTACATCAATACCGTTTATTATGATTTAAGGCATCAAAGCCATTACGCATGCTATGCTGCCTCTCCACAAGCTGACTGCGTTTCTCCTTTCCCTTACTTCAGTGATCGTTAAAACTAATTAGAGGAAGTAAACTGACATTTCAGATAATTTACTAAATATCAATTAAAATATCTATACACTCCATGGGAACTACAGCGGATTTAAAGCTGATTCCACAACCATCATTTAGCCCTCTTCTATCTTAGATAATATATTTAAATATACTTATGATATCAATTTATACTAATGTCAACACTGAATCTAAGAAAACATGCACTTAAGCATTAAATGAGCTAACCTTCAAATCTCAAACAACAGTATCTCTCACTTTTTTTTTTTTACAAGGTTTCTTGGCTGTATTTTGCTCAAAGTGACTCACGTGGTTGAAAATAACAAATAGTAAACGCACAAAACGTGGTTGATGAGCATCCATGATAATGGGGGAAATTAGTAGCATTCTAATGATTCAATTTTTTTTTTTTTTTTAATGAGTAAGTTCGATTCTTTCAAGCCCTAATCTTCATACCAGGGCTGTACTTTCAAAGCATCTTGGGAGGCAATATCACAATATAATTGGAAAAAAAGGAAGGAAAATAATGAGAGAACTTAATTTTTTTTCCAGGACCTTCAGGAAATCCTAATGATGCAACTTCCTGTTGAATATGTGACCTGTGGAATATTTCAAATATTTCATAGGATTTCAAAGGATGTTCTCATGCGTTGAAGATGCTATATAAATTCACATCCAAACACACAAAAAATAACAATATATTTGAACTATTTTAATCATTATATTTCAAAGTAAAGTATACTGGTACATGCAAAAATGCTGTTTTCTAAGCACTCCTGAGGTAATATAATTCAAACCCACATGCCACCCCCATCACTGAATCACCCTTAAGCTAATAGCTTTAACATGTTGTTTAGGTGACCTACATATGAAATATGAAACGTTTTTGGATTCAGCCCAAGCTTCAATTCTCAGATGCGTAAAGTGTTCTCACAACACATGGATAAACATGCTTTTTAATTTACCCAACAACTGTTTGCCTTCTAATCCTAGCATGTTTGAGCCTAGAGAATGTGTGTGTGTGTGTGTGTGTGTGTGAGAGAGAGAGAAAGAGAGAGGGTAGAATTCTTTGATGGAATATGCTTGTTGTGGGCAACACCAGAACATGTCTCTGGCACTTCTCTGACTCCGAAGGCAGAAATGCATTGATGCCATTTTTCAAACTGAGTATACATCCAAGTTCATGTTCTTTAGTATTCATCAATACCAATACCAATGCTGACATGAAAATGAATAACTTACTTAGTATTAATCAATCAGGGGCGTCATGTAACATTTTATTTTGCCCTGTTTAGCTCTACCCAGCAATTAATTTGAAATGAATTGCATTAGTTAGCTATATTGCCTTGGATCGTGTAGGGCTGCTGCAGGGAACAGCGGGTTTTGTTTTCACTCCAGAATACCACTGTTGTTCATCAACACCACACTTACCATACAACATACATTTGTTTCTCACCTAGCTTGCGTTTCCTGCAGTCTTGATCGTTGCGCTATGATGCTGAGATTTATTTTTATCAGGTCATTTATATTGTAGGAAGATGCTATAGATGCACTCAGTTTGCAGTCTGCTTTGCTTTCTCATCATTAGGTATGAAGTATGTCCAGACCAGTTTGTATTTCATGTTGTATGTTCGTTAGCGTGACAAAATACACTAATCTTATGTTGCAGAATATCGTGTAGTATTGGATGTTGGTATGAAAGCACTTTCATGAGAATGAATATGCGTAACTGAGCCAGGTTTCATACGGATACCCGATACCAGTTTCGGTATTGATGCATCACTATCCGGCGGTCTCATCTCCACCAGTTGTGTGCAGTATTGATTTGGATGGGTTGGGGGGATGCGGGTGGAAGCATGGCTTGAAATTTGGAAAGGTAAACAAGACAATCTTGAAACAGGACAGAAACTGCTGAACAGGGCTGACCCAAGCACGGGTCTTCTTGAGCAGCAATAATGGACCACTTTTGTTCTTTACTCGGTCATGCCCATTGTTGTACTGCCACAAAGGCAAAGCGAACCCTATAGCACTTTCACTCACACAGTCTAAGAGCAAAAAGAAAGAAAAAAAAACATTATAAAAAATGACTGACACAAATGCCATGCTTTCAGGCACCCTCTTTTCCAAGCTCTTCTCTTCCACCAGACATGTTTGTATTGTAAAATAAAAGCTATTAATTCTCTTAATGTAAGACTTTTCTGTGAGCTAATGAGTCATTAGCTTCACTTGCTCTTACTTGCCAGTGTAGAAATCGGATACACCACTCTTGACTCATTGGCTTGTTATAAACAGTCTTATCCTATCTATGACTCTCAATAAAGCTCTTAGACATTTTAAAGATCTGGATAATGCAGGCAATCCATCACCATAACAACAGAGCAGAAACGTTTTGCTGTAAGGAGCCTGGTTATTCTCACAATAATGCAATAATGCTGAAAGCACTCACCAGGCAGCTTTTCTTCAATATAAGATTATAACCCCAATCAATGAAAACATAAGAAGTTTCATCATCATCCTAAGAAGCTTCATTTATCATCGTATGCTTGCTTATTGGTAAGTCCACCAAAAATACATATACTTTCCAGCATTATATTGTTGCCTACATAATGCTGCAAGGACTTTCATCAACTTGAGCTTAGACCACTTTTAAAATGCATGCAGCCACACAATCTAATAAGTAAAATGCAGCTTTTATGCTAAAAAAAAAAAAATACACTTAGTTCTTTTGTATAAATTATGAGAGTTTCGAGCTCTGGTGCTTAATGACTACTGGGATTAGTGTACTGCTATATACATTAATAAATTCCTCACTTAGTGGCTTTGTTTCCTAGAGCTGTATTTTTGTGATGCATAGAAAGACATAAAAATGCATTATGGTTTATGTTGAAATCACCCAGTACCATTGCAACACCCAAAGGATCAAGATGGTCTCAGACGTTCAGATTAGTAATTTTGCAAAATGTACAAAGGTTAACGTTAGGATTGGGGCAGAGTTAGCACATATAGGGTTAGCAAGTGCCATAGCTTTTGTTAGCTAAGCTTACAAAATTAACCTGCTAACCTTTATTACCACAGCCTGCTTGGTTAGCGCTGTAGCTGTGGCTTTTGATGACTCAGTTATTAGCATCAAAGTCGTTGATTATTTTCTCACAGGAAAATGGGTAAAAATAACAAAATCCAAATATAAGAATACAAGAAATTCAGAATAGATGAAATAAACAGTTTAGGATGGGAAACCTTTTCAACAGTCCCTGTTTTTTCACAAAGATTTGTAGGGATTAGCAAATGTACACGCCACCCGTGCGAATTGAAATTCACAGTCCTGGGGACATTATTTGTAAAAATTTTACTCAACATATTCATACACCATAAACATGAAATTGAAATGCCGAGCACATTCTCCTTTACTCATCTGCTTTCCCGTGTTAACAGATACAGATCAGCTCCCCTGGCCAGCCCCAAGCTCCCTCCCCGCCCCCTATACTACACACACACACACACACACACACACGCGCTGCCCAAATAAAACATACCCAAATACACCCACAGACAGATAACAAGTTGACTCATGCCAGAATCACAAGCATCAAGCCTCCCAGCTCTCACACCTGGTGTGTACAAGCTCCTTAGGGACAGCTAGTCTGCTGCAGATCACCCCAATCATTCCTACTCTGCTCAGTCCCAGACAGTGATTTACATCCCTTTGTCTAAAGGTCGACATAATTCTCCATCTTTTCATTGTGTATGTGAATGGGTGGGGGCAAGGAAGGGCAGATGGTTCCCTGAAACCTCCAAAAAAGGTACAGCTTGGGAGAAGTAATACTGTTCAGTCCACCTGCTCAGCAGGACCCTGACACCTTAACCCTCTTGCAAAGAGTTATTTACTGATTCTCTGCAAATGCGCCAATGGTGCATGCAGCAGGTCTAAAAATACCTGCCTTATTACAAGGATGATTTATCAACATGAGGTATGACATATGCATTAAGCTGCAAATCATATCAGCTCTACTCAAAGCTATTTATACATGGCAATACCAAATCCCAGCACTCAGACACTAACTTAGACGTGCAATAGCCAAAAGACAAAGGAGACAGCACTGCCTCGTGCCACCCTGATTACAATTAATCTCACTTTGCTTTAGAGGCAGATATGGTTGTTAGGGCTACGCCACTACAAGACTCCTCTACGGCAATTTGCAGAGCCCTTGAGAGACTTCGAGTGTCACCAACCACGCTAATGAACGCTGTGAAAACAAAGGCCTTTCATTGGGCCCTGGGCCCCCTAGGACATGAGGGCTGATGTCATTGTGCAAAAAAAAAAAAAAAAAAATGCACCATGGCAACCAGGGAGATTATTCTTGTAAAAATGGGGGAGGATGTTTAAACAAAAGCATAGGCCCCGTTTAGCCTATCGTGTGTTGATAGCCCTTGATTAACCAGGGTGGAAATTTTGCAGAGCTGACCCTGCCATATGCAAGCAAGTCCTTCAGCATAATGGTATTACATCTGATGCCATCAACCATAATCCAATCTACAAATGTTATGTTTATCTGGGTATTACCATGAGAGTTTGCAGTAAGGATAATACTGTAGAGGGCAAACCAGAATGATGTAATGATTATACAACAAGAAGAAACACCTTACCCTACATTCACATTAGAAATAGAGAAGCTGCTAGTGTCATCGCCCATTTGGCTCATAAGGGCGTGGCACATTCACTGCATTTGTCACTTGTGGCCCGATGCTGGATGGCTTTTTTGCAGTTCTTATTTATTTACTTTAATGTTGTTTTTACTTATGTTTTCAGATCATTTGTATTAAATATTTACTATCCTATCATGCACATTCATTTGTTCATTCACCCTCGTTAACCAGGACCGGCATTGTGGAGCTTATCACAGGGTGCGAGATGACGACACATTTATACCTAGTGGTAGTTTATTGTAGCCCATCAACCTACCAGCATGTTTTTGGAAAGGGTAAAGGAAACCGGGAAAACTTGGAGGAAACCCTCAGAAGAAATTCCACACAGTGACCCAAAGTCAGAAATGAATTGGGGATCGTGGAGCTGTCAGACGGCAATATCATGACTTGCCGCCCATCATTTTCACTTAAGTATTACATATCTGCTCGCATGCTACTGGAGAACACTTATAATCACAAATGTATTTTCAACACTTAGTATAACCATAAAGCTTGCTTGTCTCTTGGGTATTTCCATGCCATATAAACATTGTTTACAATATTCTCTTTATATTTTCGTTAATCCAAACTGAAAGTGCGGTTCACAGGGACCAAATCCAAAAAGGAACTGACAGGTTTGACATCAGACTATAGTAGCACATTATTGGTCAGAAAACACACCGGACTTAATAATCATGTCAACTGTCTTCTGGGTGGTGTGTCATTTAGCTGTCACCAGAATGGCAGCTCCGATTCATGCACTGCGAAAGCAAATGAATGACTGCATGTCACTTTGTTGCATGTGAGTGTGAACATAGAGTCATATCCTTTCATCAGTCAAAGACTGAGATTTAATAAACGCTTGACCTTTGATCAGACTTTGGTTCATTCAAAGCTGGAGGCTTCATATGGCATTTTACAAGGATGGACATATTTACATTCAACAGGATTGATGTATAACAAGAACCTCATGCAAAATCTTGTAGAATTGGTGGAATACATTTTTCACTTTTTATCTCTTTCTATGTATGGCATATTCTGCTGGTGCTACTGATAAATGATGCATCCCACACTGACGGTGCCACTCAACCGGCAATTTTCTCCTTTATGGCCAACAGTACCTTCATTTCATCTGTTCTATTCTATTGTAATTGTATAGCGCTTTTAACAGCAGACATTTTTGATCAAATCAGCTTTGTGAAAAATACCAATGTAGATTTATATTTAGTTCTCTAATTCACAAGTCAGAGGTGACAGTGGCAAGAAAAACACTGCCTGACTTGACATGAGAAAGAACCCTTTAGAGGAACCAGACCTAAAAGACAATGGAGAGTGAGATTACAAATCATCAAAGTATACAGGTATAGAAGTCTAATGACAAACAGTACTGTGTGGTTAAGAGTCATTATGGTTAAGTTAAGTGCAAATCTACTTAGGTACAAGCGCATCTTTTCTAATAACGTATAGGTTTGTGTTCACGCATGAGCCCTTTTGTTGAATTCCTGAGTACTGTACATTCACACAACCTCTTCCCAGTGAATTACAGTCATTTCCGCATGTGAAAGGGCCTTTAGCTATCGCTTTGAAGGTAAACAGGGTGAACTCGATGGCTGCTGTTGCTGCTACGTATTATCACCATACACTCATGGGCAACAATGCTTTCAGCTTCCTTTCTAAAAATGCAAACCATGTTCCTCATGTCACAGTAGTTTGTTAATATCTATAATAGTAGGCATGAAAAAAATTTTCCATTACATGATTATGATGCAGGTTACCTACATCAATGTGATCTACCACAATAAAACTTCTGGCTTGTTCAAGCCACAACCTAAATGGCAACATAATTTTCCTTGTGACCATGATTCCGTAAAAAGTTCTCATTTTTCAGCATTTGCTCCATAGTATCTTGATAAAACTCACATCCACTTTCAGCCAAGCTAAAAGGAAGCGAGTATATTTGGTGAAGGATGAACTCATATATCTTGATCCTTGTGCTGAGCAGGTGATATGTCTCTTTTTAAAAACTCCATTGTTTGTGAGGAATGAGTGTTGCTCTCAGCCACGCGATCTGCAGCTCACGCAGGTGTTTTCCTTTTTCACTTTTTGCAGGGAGACTGGACTTATTTGGCAATGAGGCAAGGAGCTTTCAAAGTCATGCTGGAAGACTAGTTCTTGGTCATGCTTCAAATCCATTTTAATTGCAAACAGGTTAATGAATGCATTATTGCAACATAAATAAATAAATAAAGGAATGAATTAAAAACCCAATTAAAAACAACTCAGTATGAGTATGAGTTTTGACAGCCCCAAAGTTCTGTCAGTGGAAAGTAACCATTCCCTCCAGACACCTTCTGTTTAGACTACAGACCTTCTAATGGACTGAACCGTTATGGAAAACAAGAGGAATACAATACAATAACCAGACACTTTTGGTTGATTGATTGAGAAGTAAATAGTGCATGCCTTGTTGTGCTACTCATTGTAATTGATTCCTTGCATTGTACACTATGATAGGTTGACCTGGTCAATATGCTCACTGCTCTGTCCTGAGTCTTCCCAGAAAAAATATATTTGCGCTAAATATGCTTTCCATCTAAACATAAAGGGAGCATGCCAAGGTCCAGTGAAGAATGTCAAGCCTCATTCAACTTCTCTGGAAAACAACTCCCCAATCGTTTAACTGCCTGAAATGACTCACAGAGGAAATCCGTGACAGGCATGGTTTTTTACAGTTCCACATATCTACTGGATGAGTGCACCGCTCTTCTGCTCAGCATTTACCCAGCCGTGTTTTCAGCCTTGCCATCTCGGATTACAAAAATTGTTTTGTCGAATGTGCCCTGCAGCTTCTAGAGTGAACTTTTACAGTTCCATTTCTCCACCCGCTTCAGAACTAAATAGTGAGAACTATAGGTTCCTTTGTCACCAGCTTTAACTGAGCTTTGGGCAAACTTTAATATCACATATGGACCTCTTTTCTGATGGGTCTACAGCTTTTCACACACACAAAATTTTTTCTGCCAGCTCCAGTCTATTTTTTTCTTTTCTTTTTTTAATGAAAAACCACTCCTGGGTCTTTCTGCAGAGGCCTTGTTTCGACTTAGTGTTTTCCCTCGAGCTAATGTTCCATCTTCAAAATGCTATGGTGCAAGAAACAACTACGTGCAGCTCTGTGGACTGCAAGTGATTTAATTTTAGTTGGTGGTGTAGTGATTTTGACAATTTCTGGCATTGGCAGGCTTGGTAAAAGCGAAGATTGATGTTAATGACTTCAAAAATTGCATAAAACCCAAAGTGGTTAGAGGATGTTGCAAGAGATATCAATAAGTAGAACGTATTTTAATATTGTTCTGTTGTTCGCTGGAAGAGTCCAGATTCTTGCGTGTTTTTCTTCCTTGCAGGTTTTATGTACTTTAGTACTTATTAGCATTTAATAAGTATCATTTGTTCCTTAAAGAAAACAAATTAATTTGTAAATGAATTCATTAACCTTCAGTTACTGTTTTATCCAGGTAATACTTGATTTGATTACAGAATCCATAAATGTATCGGGAATACACCCTGGAGTACATGCCAGTCCAATGCAGGGCTCTACGCACAGACATACGTTCACAGATAGGGGCAATTTAGCACAGCCAGTCCACCCACTGGAATTTTAGGAGGTGGGAGGAAACCAAAGAACCAGTGAAGCTTTGCATATACAGTAACCTGAGCTCAGGATCGACCCAGAGTCCCTGCAGTTGTGAGGTGGCAATGCTACCTGCTGTACCACCGTGCTGCCCTAACAAATTCATTTTTCATTTTGATATGTGTGTCACTGAATATCTCCGGGTTCCAGGGTGTTCAATCCTGATCTCCGGTTACAGATGTATGGAATTTTGTATTTTCTCCCCATGACTTCGCTCCTAGTATTCCTGCTTTCCAGAAAAAAATCTTGCAGGTTTTCGGAACTCCAGAACAGGCCCTTAATAAAGAACACTGAAAATCTGTAGAACTTTTTCTGCGTGAAGATCTTAAAATGTAATCAAGCAGCAGGAAGGATGGTTCCAGATATATTTGTGGGGAAAATAAGCAACAGGAGCATGACCATCAGGTGATAAATAAGAATGAAAGCCCAGCAGTCAGGCGAGTGTGTGCATCTGCAGATGTTCTGAATAAAGTACCAGCTCTGCAGTGGGAACCAAAGCCAATCTTGTGCCGGATGAAAAATAAATGGACCTAGGGAGCCACCGAAGAAAGACTCTATTCCTCCACAGAGACATAAACAAACAGACACCATTATCCATTGCTTCTCCTGGGTTATAAAAGAAATTCTTTGTTTCAGGATTATGTTTTTTTTTTTTTTTTTTAATTTCTCTTCTCAGCCTCCCAGATTAACATTCTATACCATGCCAATCTCACAAGTTTGTTTTTAATTAAACCCAGCTGCTTTCCATATACTGTAATTATGACAAGAAAAGAATGAAAGAAAAACAAAAGAGTCAGGAACTGTATTTTAACAGATGGCAGTATTAACTGTGTGCTTTCTCACTCAAGCATAGCAAAGCTGAAGTGTGACACAGACAGGAAGGGGAAAAAAAAGAAGAACAAAACGCTCCACTTTCAAACCCAGTGACTGTACAGGACAGTGCACTGCAGAGCAAAGCATGAATCTCGTGCCACGTCCACAAACAGCGAGCATATTTTGCCACCATAAATTAAAGTGATGGCTCTGAGACGAGCGAATGAAGACAATGTATTCAGTGCCGTCCTGCTTTGCTGAGCCCAATTTGCACCCGTTTCCCAGGACAGCTCATTTCACCAACATTAGGAGGCGATTTTCCATTGTCAGCAACTGCCATCATTCATTTCCATCAACAGAGTGCCTCTGAAAGAGGCCCGGGTCTCATTCACACGGGCCATTGATGTTCCTGTGGGTCCTCTCTTTCTGGATTTCACGGACTCTCACCGAGGAGGGGGTTTCAGTCAGGGAAAACCATATTCCTTTAAAATGGAAAAGCATCTCTTTAAAAATCTAGGTTATATGACCAACAATATGCCTAAGACTAGGCAATATAATACCAACTTATTGCCTCATTAGAATATTACACTAAGATGATACACTTTTTAAATTTTTTTTTTTCCCAAATTTGAAATATTCTGTGCCTTAAGATGATAGATGTGCCTTATAATATTGTTTCTGTATGTTTTTTTCTATGGTAAATGAAAAAGAAAAACGTTAATAAGGATATTTGTCAAAAAAAAAAAAAAGATGATACACTTAAAGGTAGGGTACAAGTGCAGGAATGATGCTTTCTGAAATCTAGGGTCAAGTGCAATAGTTTATTCACCCATAACAAAAATGGAATTCATGCCAATAAAACATAAATCTGGGTTGTCAAGTAGCAGTGGTCCAGATGCGAATACAGAAAAGTATTTCACTGGACCAAACTGTGTACAGGTGGTCCGAATTTTGGTGTAAGTCGAAACGCCCAAGCCTAAGTCACTTACCTATCCTAACACAGCTGTAAAATCATAATCTAGAACATGAAAACACAACTAAGCCACAGAAGAAGGAAAAGGACATATATATACACTACTGGTCAAAAGTTTGGACACACCTTCTAATTCAATTATTTCTTTATTTTTATGACTTTAAAAGAGACTGGATAATGATG
>JAQQZR010000011.1:8062251-8076679 GCA_030068235.1 Notoglanidium macrostoma | reverse complement strand
TAGAAAGCAAAAAAAATAAAGAAAAACCTATGAAAAAGAGTAGGTGTGTCTAAACTTTTGACCGGTAGTGTATATATATACATTCGTCGCTGAACTCCCTCACTCATACGCCGTGTAAACTCGAAATGTCATGTGTCGGGATGTATGTAACCCCAGGACCCCCTGTATTTGGAAAAATTCAGCACAGCACATAAACATTTGCAGAAAATAATTGGCTATAGTTTAGCTTTTTAAACATGAACCAATGTGGCATCTGTAGCAGATCCTATTTTATGGCCAATCACATGCATTTATGTGCATTATTTAGCTGAAGGATGATCGGACTAGACACCACCTACAGGGCAAAAACATTACCTCAGAAAGGGGCAAGTTCTCACAGACTTTCATAGATTTTGCATTTATTTACTGGCCTGAGTGACTTGACCTCTCTGGTCTGATTAGCGAGGTGACAACATGGCATTTTTAAAATAAAAGCAAGAGCAAAAACAAACAAATAAATAAACATTTAAAGGTCTGCTATGTAGAATTCAACTCAATGCCCCCCCCCCCCTTAATCCTCTCCTTCCAAGCACTTAATGGAACATATGGCATCCGTCAGTTGCCCACAGCATACTTCCCATACTTACAGTGCCTTTTCCTCATGCTAAAGTATAATCCTCCATTTTTCAAATTTTGAGTTCTCAAGTTCTCTTAGTCAGCACCAGCATAAACAGATCCCTCTTCTTTCTTCTTCCTTGTCTTCCTATCTTCTTCTTTGTTATGCTTCCTTCTGAATTTATGCTCTCACATGTAAAAACACGACCGTGGAAGACTATTGGTGTGTCCATTCTCGGCTACTGTAGTGGCGCAACATGGCGGCTCTGTAGAGGTGGACCGCTCCATATGTAGATATAAAGGGCTCATTCTCAGCAACACAACGCTTCGTAGTTACAAGTAATTATACACTAATGAAGTCCATAAGTATATTGTGGAATATGTATACTCCATTTCTGCTAATAGATACCCTCAAAATCCTACGTAATGGACCTTTATAGACACAAAGTAACAAAAACAGAAATAAGTCGATATTAATAGTAAAATAAAATTCAGTTTAAAACTTAGCATATCCGTTTTTTGAAGTTGATATCAGTTTTATCATAAATTTGGGTTTGTCCATCGTTTGCCTTAGAGCATTTTTCATATCCACTGAGTGTTTTTTGGATGCACTCAGGTCTAATATTTATACCACTCCCTGCAAACCACCCCCTTAGACATTCTTTCTGACATCACCGTTATAACTCCGCCAGATGTTGTACTGTCTTCCTGAAATCCTTTCTAGACACATGGAGTGCACTGGCAACTCTTGTGGTTCTTTTGATTATAAGTATTTTTCAGTTGATTTTTAGCTTATATTTTGGATTAATGCTTTTTGCAAGAGTGAAAAAAAAAAAGGGTTTTCATTTCATAGAATTTATTTTATTAGTTCAACTGTAAAATGCAGACAGATTACCTTTTTACATACAAAAGCCATGGGGGGGGGCTACAAACTTTCGCAAACTAAAGGTCAACTATACGTGTGTGTCCAGATTATTCAAATTCTTCTGTCTTAAATTAGCTCTTCCATGGACTAACTCTCACTAAACCCACACACACACACACACACACACACACACACATACCCCAAAGCATTCCTGTCTTGCTCACTCAAACTGAATGTAGATGGAAACTCTGGGTGCAGAAACTTGAATCGATGCCTCCTTGACTCATCAGTCCTACATCCTTCAGCTCATGAGCTGGAAATCAATCAAAGTCTGCCTGCCTTCCACAGCGATGAAACACAGGTGTTTTTTATTGTAGAGTGCGATGCCACGATACAACAGTACAACTAGATAGCAAGACTTCTCTCTATATCGAAAAAGGACATTGTATTTAGCAAAAACACTTATATTAAATACTCTATAATCACATCCTATCCATGTATCTTTAAATGACGTGTGAGGAAGTAGAAAAAAATGAGTGAGACCCCTGCTTTATTATAGAGCATAACAGGTTTAGTTAATTTAATTATTTAACATAGTTCTACAGAATAATATACTGGTTAAATCCATAATCTGGGGTCCTAAATCAGTAAAAAGAACATACAGAAACTGATTAGTCGAATAAACTGAAATATTTTTAAAGGTAAAAAATATTTAGAACAGTAATGCTCATCTTTCTGTGCTGCTGCTGTTGTAAACGCGCTCATAGGCCAACTTCTCTAACTTTTTATAGCTGCTGTGATTTGTAAGGCAAGATTTAGTTTTCAGAATTCTCAGCTCTGTTTGGTCTCGATTCATTTTCTATAACAGCGGCTCTGACAGTAGTTCTGAGTTCAAAGCAAGTCACATGGTTCTTTTACAATTACCTCTTTAGACTGATGCTCTTTTCGACCAGTGAAATTTATGAGTGTGACTTAAAAATGCAACTTAGCAGTTATGGGAGGTATAGAAGATTATGAGTCTTGTTCAAGGACCCAACAGAGGCAGCTTTACAAGTTTTTCCTCTACGGGTGTTTTACCATCGAAGGTTTATACACAGCGCAAACACATCACCTTAGACCCTTGATAACCCTTGTAATGTTTACATCTTATTTCAACTGCTATTAAAGTTATTTACTGACCTTGTTGCCTGAACAGTTGTTAAGAACAACAAAGTGACACCACCCCCGAGTGGCCCTAATTTTTCCAGTCAAACCAGGTTCTTTTAAAGCTTAGGCGAGGAGAGCGATGAACCAGACAGAAATTAAAAGTCAGTCTGCACCAGTGGACATTTATCCTTTGAGTAGATGTGATTGTAAAGAATACTAAAGTAGTTCCCTCTGCCTCCTTCTGATATCTGTAATGTACGTAGAGTGCCTTACAAACCCCATTTTTGAAGACCTGAGAAGACATTTATGGACCTTGACCACTTATTATGCGTCAGATCTCATGGACTCGACCGACTCAGGATAAACTATGTAATGTGCATTCATCCAGATATTTCCGAATACCGAATTCGCACCACCTTGCAAAAAGTAAAAATTTCATTCATAAATAACTTGAGATTAAGATTACAGCATGAACTAATTTGTGAATGTAAATATGTCTAAACAAAGGCACCATGCCATAATCGATCAAAGAATTCATCGATCTAATCAAACCCCTTTGCTATTGTATTTTAATTATAGTCATGTTCATTGGTAGCATTACGTTTTGGCTTTGAGGTGTAACACAATAAGCCACTATTCCAAGCACTACTACAGACATGTGTAATACACCGGCTTTATTTTTCATTCCCACACTTAGGAAGCATCTTGGAGCAACAGCAAGCAATCACAAAATCAAAATAAAAATGAGAACTCCTTGTGCCAGCCGAGGTGAACAGAAATCCAACAAGCACTCCATTAGCACATGAAACAATATCAAGTGGAACCACAAGGATACACAATTTCAAGCTACATCTCAAGAACACAAAAAGAATAAGAGTGATTAAAGCACAGTTTTGGCTGAAGTATCATCATGGAAAAGAAAAATAACATGTTAATGCACTGTTTTCAGTGTTGCATGGTATGGTGGAGCGCATTGCTGTATTTCTTACCCTCAGTCAAAATTCATGCTGAAGTACATTAATGTTTATTTCAATACACAGCGCGTCGAACATATATACATAATACAAAGTAAAACTATCGAAATATCTAGCGCGCAAAAAAACAATGGTTCTAGCTTCTTGCATGAGTTCTACTTAGAATCCAGGAAAACAACGAACTTTGTTTGTAGGTTCTACTTAGAACCTTTAAGGGTGCAACCTTTCACTTAAGAGCGTATGCTACTAGTGGTCAGTTTAGAGTTTGTTCACAACTGTGAACAGTGAACAGTTATCTCGCAGTTTGTTCTCAAGCGAGATAAAGAATCTTTGCAAAGGGAATATAAAATGGTGTAGTAATCTCTCCATCCATCCATCCTTCTAGCCATCAATCCATTATTTAAAACACTTATCAGTCTAACACTGATCTATCGCAAGGCTAAGAAGGAGATAAACGACCATTCAGACTCACATTCACACCTATGGGCAATTTAGTGTATCTAGGTGACCTGATCTGCGTATCTCGGAGGAAACCAGGGCATTCAGAGGAAACCTACACGGGAAGGGGAGAACTTGCAAACCCTGCAGGTTTGAATCCAGAACCTTATTGCTGTCAGGCGACAGCGCTAACCACTGTGGTAAATTAAACAAAGGATAAATAAAATTGTTCTGAAAAACATTCTCATTTGTATTTTGATTTTGTGATTGTCTGACGTCAAGATGTAGAACGTTGCCAAGCCCAGTACATAGCTACATTGCGGATGCTAATATGCTGGAGAAAGTCGATTTACAGGTAAAAACTTCAAGACTTTCCTCTCAATAAATTAAAATACAATTTCATTTAAAATACTTGTCTGAGCCATGGAAGTAAGAGAGGGTTGAAAAACAAAAACACATATAAACGAAGTGCTGGAAAAAAAAAAAAAAAGTAAAATCCATAAGACTCTTTATTAACCTTTAATGATTTTTGTGTCAGGTGAAAGCTTGTTGACGGAAAGCAGTTTGATCGTCTGCGAAATAATTTCATAAGGACTACAGTGTTAGGTGGATTTTTTGTCCCTAGTCTGCCATATCCACAAATATGCAATTACACTTTTCTTCCCCTTTGCCTTTTAAGTACTGTGCAAGCTTCTTCCTGTTCATACCCAGTGACTGAAAATACAACTTAAAAGACTATTTATTGCTTTCATTAGCATGGACAATTGCTTTTAAGAATAATGCTGCACTCCTGGTGGGCTGTAAATTCATTCAATATTACAGGACTTGCTGATTGCAAGCTTGCCTGCTCATTTGCTGCTCAGCAATTTTAGAACCTTAGGTGACTTGTTTGATTAAGAGCCTTCTGAACTTTGTAGAGCACCTTTAGAGCTTTGCGTGCCATTTTTCCATTAAGAAAGGTAAAATGTGTTCATCTGTGCCATAAATTAGGGAAGAAAGCCACAGATTTGTCGAGCACAGTTGGATGGCAGTTATTCTCCTAGCATAAATTCCGAATCCTCTAAAGAAAGGGCTGTAGATCTGACCTGAGTCTCACGAGGCTAGCAAGTAGAGGGGGGAAAAAACTACGGTTAGACATAAAGAAAAAAATGATGAACATGAAAAAGAAACGCCAGTTTTTCAGTCTCCTATTGAGCCACTGTAGAGGACATTGAGTAAGCACGCATCAATGTGCAACAGAGCTTAGGCTTGTTCGGTTCAGGCAGCAATGTGTTTTGTAATTAATAAAGTGGCTAAACCTATTCGCAGTGCGAGAGTGACCTACACAAGCCGCACAATCATTGTGCTGTTTCTAATGGAAATTATTGATCTCGCTGAAATGTTGCGCTGAGGAAAAACAAGCTGAGAGAAGAAGCATGTTTACTTCAGTCCCTAGCTGAGGCTGTGTTAGTTACAGTCCTGTGAAGATAAAAGATAAAGACTGCACACAAGGCAAAAGGGTGACGTAACGTTTAAGCGGAATGTAGAGCGTGCCGCTATGGAGTTTTCATCCAGCACAGATACGGGTATTACACTAGAAGCTCTGTCTTTTTTGTCGTCCTTACCACTTTTTCAATTTTATGTTGAGATGGTATGAGACACGGTAAACTACCAAATCCAAATGATGGGATCTAGAAAATTCCCACGGTGTGGAACGTCCAACATCCATCCAGTTCATTACTCTCGCAGTCTTCAGCCTTCGTTACAATGCACCTACCCCTTCCATTTTTAATATATGAACATCACAGGTATGGGTTTCTGCCAATGATCCATACTAGGCCCCTTTAATTGTAAAATAAATTTTACAGACCCCCTCAGTACAGAATAATTTCAAGAAAATGACATTTAATGTTAAAATCATTCAAGCACTTATTAGAATATGTGCTTATTGGAATATGTCAGGTGCCCGATTGTACTTCCAAGTACTTTCACTCACACTTCCTTCTTTTCTCAGTGCTAAGTAATAAGTATGATCCTCCATTTTTCAAAATTTGGGTTCTCAAACTTGTTAGCCAGCACCAGCAAACACTGATTCATCTCCTTTCATCTTCCTTGTCTTGCTTTCTTCTTCTTTGTTGTCCTTCTAGTGGCTTCTTTCTGGATTCACGCTGCCACTTGAAAAATGTGATATGTGGAAGGCGCGCTCTAGAGGTTTGTCCATTCTGGACTACTGTAGCGGCGCAGAATGGCGGCTCCGTAGAAGTGGACCCGCTCCCTATGTAGATATGATGGGCTCATTCTAAGCTTACGAAAACACAATTCAAAGTTACAGGTAATTATATACTAGTGAAAACATACTTGTGAATATTATATTCCATTTGTGCTAATAGAGCCCCCTAAATCCTACTGGAGCTTTAAATTTATACAGGAATCTTTTGGATATTTATTGAACCCATAGAGCTTTTTTAAAATTCCTGAACAATCCACCCACAGAATGCATTATTATTAGCATTTTTATTAGATTCAAGTTGAGGTTATTTATAGACCTTCTTGTTTTTGAGTTATTAAACATTGGAATTAATCCAAGTGAAAAATGAAATAAATATATATATATATTTTTTTTTTTCCTTTTTTTTTTTTTTTTAACAATAACAGTAACTAAATACAAAATCACAGACCCCACCAGTGACATGATCTGTGTGCATCATATCTGAAAATAAGTCAAAATCAATCTGATATCCCAGATCCTCACCCTGCTGATACTAGGTGTCAAATAACTACATCACATTCATCAGCCACAGAAATACAGAAGAAGAACTCATCACATGTCTATTATATCCTGGCATTTTTGTTTTTCATTTATATTTAGTAACCATTTTATCCTGGTCAGGGTCACGGTGAATTTGAATTCCATCCCAGGAACACTTGGTGTGAGGTGGACGACACTCCATTGCTTGGCATATTAAAATATCTTTTAGAAAAGGAATAAAATAAAATAACACAACAGGGACGTTTGCTATGCCAGATGTTACTATAGAAATGATAATGTATTATAAGGAGCACATTAATATTAACTATCATTTGAATTACATACAGCACTACTATCAGAGCTGCTGTTATAGAAATTTAATCGACCCCTTCTGGCCAATCAGATTCACGGTATAAACAAAAGTAGCATGCTGATGTGCATGAATGATACAATCGACTGGACACATTTGGGCCACAATTTCATATTTCAACCATTAGACAGGCCACATCCACATTCAATATCTGTCCTGCTTGCAATACAGTCACAAGACACCAAAGACTTGAGATTTAAATCCAGGGTAAAGCGTAGCAAATGCAAAATAAAGGACGTGGAATTCATTTTTCAGTTTTCAGTTTTCAATTTTCACTTAGACCACCTTTAAATGGAAAAGAGATGTTCACAGTTCGTGTGACAGACAGTTCTGAGATAAAAACGGAAATGAAATTTCCATCTGAAGTCCTTGAGTTTCCAGCAGTGATTATATATGACCTTTATGAAAATGAGTCACTCTCTCACTCCAGTAGGATCTTCCACACATTTGTACACTGAATTCCTTGCCACTAAGAACAGTGCTGTGACATTCACTCACTGGCCACTTTAATAGGAACACATGTATACCTGCTTATTCATGCATGTGTCCAATAAGTCAATTATGAAGTTGCACATTGTATAAAATCAAACTTCGAAGGGGGGGGGGGGGGGATAATTGTATGAATGAGTGTTTCTAATAAAGTGGCATTAAGTCACATTTTGGGTGATTTGCATGACCATTATTCCTGGCTCCATTTTGATACCAAGTTTATTACTGTGTTATGTCCATATGTCACCATAGTAACAGCAAGAATTTGTTTATGAGGGGGGCCTTGGAAAGGTCGGTCTGAATCTTATTTTTAGAATATTTAAATGAGGATTCCATGACATAATAAGAAAGAGGGAATCCTCAGCCTCATTTTGACACCAGGAAATAACTTCACCAACGGCACGGTTATATAATCAAAAAAATGCATATTTGTCTGTCAAGGCAGGAGTAACCAGCACTTTAAAGTGCATTAAAACAATGTTTAGGATCTAAATTTCTTAATTCTGTTAAAGGATCAGGAAGATAGGGTAATTATCAACTGATTTTTGCCAAAATTGAAGATTTGCACCTTATTTGCAATAGCATAAAACTAACCTGTGAAACTTAATACCTGACTTGATATGACGGTTCACAAATGTGCAAGACTGGTCGCTTTCATTAGTAAACTCTACTCACAAACAGATTTATCATTCGCTGAAGAGGTAGAAGTCTTGCTGTACATTTTCCTGGTTGTTTTTTTTTTTTCCCTCAAAGGGGCGGGTTTGTCATAGCCGAGTAACCTTTTGAAATTGCTTGGAATGCGGGCAGATCGATAAAGGGGCAAAGTCTCAGCAGGAAGACATAATATGCCTTTCACAGAGGCATGAACCTGCTATTTGAAAAAGCGGTCAAAAAGTCTTTCTGAAAGTGACCACTTTGACAGAACTTGTGCCCCTTCGGGCTCAGCCATAAGTCCCTCTTTTTTTAGATGACAGAGTGTGATTGTTTCCTCTGGTCATTTAATGTGATCCAGCACATTGAGTACTGCGCAAGAATCTGTCCATAGGCTACAGTATACTAGAAGAACCTGACCCTGGGCCTGATGAGATTCGCCAGTAGAATAGGGTTTCCACTGTTTGTTAAGTAAGATGCTGTTATTTGTGCTGCTGGTGGTCTTGTTTGCATTCTCCCCTCCTGCAAATTTCTGATCCCCAGAGAATCTTAAGACCTGCAGGGCAGCAGCATCCATTATGGAATAACTTCCGACCTTCATACACATGGAGAAGACATACATTTCATCTTCAACTCCATCCTAACCCAGCACCTGCATCAAATATACATTCACTATTGTTATTTACTTGCCAAACTTGCTCTTGTCTGCAAACCTCAGCAAACTTTTGATTTAGATCTTTTGATTTGGTCTGCTATGAGGATAAACTAGCCCTGTGATAGACTGCGGACCTGTCCAGGGTTGTAAACCCCCCCGCCCAAAGTCAGCTGGGATTGGCTTTAGCTTACCATGGATAGATGGATGGATGGATGGATGGATGGATAGATGAGTGTAAACTACTGGTGGGCATCAGGATGGGGATCCTGTGGCACCTATAGAACCGAACTAAAAAGTCATTGGAATGCTTACTCTATGATGGAGGGGTGGTTAGATATAAAGCTCACAGAACAAAAAAAGTCACACGCTACGCAATGCTCACCACACTACATACTTACCAAGTCTGGTGTAAAATGGACTTTCATTCCTTCCTTCATTCTTTCATCTATCCATTCATCCTTTCATTTTAGTAACTGCTTTATCCTGGTCAGGGACAATTACTTATTTATATTTTGGGAAACAAGAAGAACTAAGTTGGTTATAAAATATTGTGCGTGGATACAAATAATATAACCACAGGAGAGCACAGGATTGGTCAAACTTTCTGCATGAGCAGTTGGTATCGGTCACCATGCCACTTCTTTACCAATATTACTGCACCAATACTAAAGTTGATCAAAATGCTCACAGAAATTCTGTCTGGAAACTCTGTGGTTACAATACTTAAAGAATGTTGTCTATTAGGTGATCAGTGTGGCAATAATGATTAAAAATAATATACTGTATTTGTTACTATGCTGGTTAAATGTGAAATTGCGATTAGGGACACACTGATACCAATACTGATAAATGGCTATTCTTTACTCATACTGACATGCACACATGTACAACTATATGTAACTACAGTATGTGCCATAAGACATACGAACAGACAACACAGATTGAACAACAATCTAAGGTGAGTGAAAATAACGGCTATCACTCAGTGTATTCTTGATGACCATTCACTGTTGGTCATTGACAGTAAGGGATTTCGACACAAGGAAGATAGTGAAATTAACATTAATTACAGGTGTACAGAAAGATTCAAGTATAATAAAACCAACTCACCACTACACTGATTCAAGATCACTTATTTAGCTAGCTAACGCACTCATTTAAAATTAACCAGCTAACATCGTAAAGAATGAGCCTAATAGTGTACATACACATGTGCCTGTTTCATAGCCACTATGTAAACATAAACAAAGCTAAATAAAATGTTTCGTGATGCCCCTGACTGATTAATACTAAGCATTTTGGTTGCGTTTCTGGATAATCCCTTGTTGTGATACCACAGCTTGTTAGTTGGTTTCTTTTGTTCAGCTCAGTTTCCTGACATTACCCAAAATCCTCTCAGAAAATGTTTTTTTTTATTGCGAGAACAAAACCATATTGTTATATAAATGCTTCCTATGAGCATCTGCTGCAGAAAACATTTGTGCTTCTTGCATCTTCATAGCCAGTGGTGAGCAAAGACTGTTTGGTGCTCCACAGCTATAAATGAGCATCTAGGGAGGGAGTCGTGAGATAATATGCTCTCAGCCCAACCATGGAATCAGACCTTATTGATTGCTATGACAGAACGAATAAAAAAACCCACCCAAATGGAGCAGAAGAGATGCAAGCAGAAAAGCCAGTCTTTCGTGATCCATTAGTGGCCTCTGTTCTTCTTTGAATATTGATTGCAGCCTGCATGCACACACAGGTACATACAGCTCTCTCTATAAAAAATCTAAATATACGACACATCAGACAACTGAAATATAGCCTTTTAATTATGCATCGTTAATTTTAGCCGGCTTTACTACTGCAATAAACATCATATGATGTCTATAGCAATACAGACTATTAAACGCCTTATGGTATGCATACATAACCTACTCAAAGCTCCTCATATTTCTCTCACTGCACATGTGAGGAGGTAGGAAGGATAATTTGCCTACATTGCTAGAGAGAGGACATTATTACAATAGGATATGTGTATGATTAACATATGCCATTGATTAGCTTCGGATTATATCATCATCTGGCTGCTCAGACCCACTAAGACATATCTGCTGTAACTGACAACATGTTTCTAGAAGGGGGAAATGTGTAATTAATTAATGACAGATAGTCTGCAGCAGAGCAAGCAGTTTCCTCTCCAGCCTTACAGCCTGAGCCAAGTTCTGCAGATCTCTTGAAGCCACACAGATTTTATTGACACCTGACATCACGAATAAGCCATGTTTGTTCTTGTTGTAAGTTCTTTTTTTCCCCCTTTTTTGATTTGCCAAACAAATTTGGTGCAGACCCAACACATGAACCCTGCAAACGTCTGTAAGCCTTGAAGTCAAAATCTGAATAATGACAATGAAATTATACTAAAGAAATAAAGCAGTAAATGACTGACGCACAAAAAGGAATACATGTAAAAATGGATTAGTACTGCAGGGATCAGCAGTATTTATAAAGATACCAAATGCCTATAATACAATGTAATTTCTTTTAAATATTAGTACTCTGCAATACGTAAGGATTAAAACACAACAGGGCATGCTACAGGTGTTAAAGATAGCATGATGCAACATGATGCACAGGAAAAAATGGTATGTTTCTGCAGATTTAAAAATATTTTACTCAAATAATAGTTGTTTTCACTCTATTTTGTGAGTAAAATGTGTGAGTAGAGTAGGAGCAATATTATTGAAACTGTTACTCAGAAAAAGAGCAAATGTTATGGCACAGTAAAATTTTCTTCAATTTGAACAATTTAATTTTCCATTAACAGCACATCCTGAAGAGTTTTATTTCACTTCTACAAGCAAGATTTATGACCACAAGGAATTAGTTATTCATTAATGAATGAGACTTCATACTTTTTATCCATTTATGTTTAGGTTTAATGTTGCTGAACATCCCCGAAACAAGCTAGTTCTTGTTATGGGTGTTCCTCTCCAGCCCCCTCCAGCCTTTTTTTTTTTTGGCATAGAAGAAAAAGAAGAAGCCTCTATTTGTCACAGATCCTTTTCTTCACATATCCAGCTTGTTAGGAAGCTGGGGTCAGAGCACAGGGTCTGCCAGGATACAGTGCCCCTGGAACAGAAAGGGTTAAGGGCCTTGCACAACAATGGCAGCTTGATGATGCTGGGGCTTGAACCCCCAGCCTTCTGATCAATTCTTTCTTCCCAACGGGTAATTATGAGTTCCGCAGAGATCAGAGACACTTTTTGCAAGCCGGAAGCTTGTAATTGCGGCAATTCTGACATGATGTGAATGCACTATTCATGAATGTCATGGTTTTACTTTTTGTTTAATCATAATGTAATTGTGCACACATTATTCCATGTAAGATTAAGTTCTTATATACTAACGTAGAGTAACTGAAGTGGTTTGCTAAATGTCTTACTCAAACAAATAAACAAATAAAATAAAATAATGTAAAATAAAACCTTACCATATTTCAGTTCAAACTCACAAAAGAAATAGTTTGGATTTACCAAGCTGCCCCTCCATATAGCCCATGCAGACCACCAAATGAATTTATACAATTAAGAAATTGTGCGTTCATTCTACATGTTGTTTGTGATTCTTAAACAAATGGTCTCCATTGTGTAAATCCCTTAGAAATCATCCTGGATGATCAAACAGGCATTATAATGAAATGCCACTTTCGGACCAGCGGCAGCGCTGTGTACCAGTTTTGTATTAGGTTTTGATAACATGTCTGGTGAACTTTTCTGCTGTTTCTAGAATGAAACAAAACAAATTATTCTAACTAAATGTTATTATGTTTCTACTGTTGTTATATTTGAACAGCAGTTCCCTGATTTGAGAAAGAAATTGTTGTTTTGAAACTCTACTCAATCACATTGGTTGGACTAACAGAGGTTCCACAGGGCACCTGGCTGAGAACTCAAGTGATAAAGCTGAGGTTGAAGAACTGTACAAGAATTTGTCCTTATATTTTAAAGTTTTTAAATTTTATATATTTAAAGTTTTCTGGTTCTGATATATAAATGTGAATGAAAAGCAGCCCTGGTTTTTTTCCCAGTGTTTCCAGAGCCGAAGAGTTACAGGTCACATTTAATATAGATATTTGGTGTACTGAATATATAGTACTAATATGTTTAATGTATTGTGTTTAACCCCTATACCATACATTTCCAATTACTTTTTAGGATGTTTCTAGGATTTTTTTTTTTGCCCCATCTGGGAACTAAATGAGGTATCAGTGTCAAGGTCACAATTTTTGTTTCAAGACAACACTAACAAGGAGCTGTTGGAGGTTGAAGTTAAATGAAAGGGAGTTTTCTGTGCTGAAACACAAAGAGGTCTGTTTCTCAAGGCTGGATCTCTTGTTAATTATCAGCATGCCCTGGAAACTTTCTTTCTCTTAACCTAATCCAACATTATTGAGGACATCAATCGCCTTAGATCAGCGGCAAATCGTCTGCTGGCACGGCTCTCTTCAGGATTTTCCTAGCTGGAGAGGAATGAAAAACCTTCACTTTCAACACACATGCATATATACACACACTCACATGCACGGGTAGGTCTTGATCAACATCAGCAACAGGAGGCCAACCGGTTGTCATGACAACATATTCTGCTGCTGAGAGGGCACCGAAGATGCCTGTGGAATAGCAATGACCCCGGCACTGACTTCAGAGAAATGGGCCACCATAGTCATTTCAGGAGCCACTCATGGGAATATGCTTTTCTCCTTAAAAATTATGACTTGCTACATATGTTTATAAGAGAAAGTTCACTGTAAAAAGTAAGTATTTGTGACCTTCAACATGCTTCTCGCAGCAGGAACAGCTTAATAGGGGAACTTTCATCATTTCTTTCCTTCCCTGGCATCTCCACGTTTCGATTTGACCAGTTTAGTTCTTTGTGATTTAAAAAGAGATAAAAGGCAATGGCCATGCTTTCTGACTTGATTGGGAGGTTGGGAGAATTATCTATGAATGCCATGTACTGTGCTGAATCTTCCTCGCTCTCAAAAATACATAAAACATCAAGATATGATGAGATCCCTATCTTGTTTAAGTTATTGTTATTCCATCAGATAGTGCTTCATCTCCCAGGAGGCATCGGATTTAAACCCAGCAGAGCGAAGACAAAGATTAGGGTTTTTTCTGTTGTTGTTGTTGAACATAGCAGCTATGTGAGGTATAAAAAATGAAAATGTCTTATTAAATCTGAATAGCAGAGGAGGCACTGAACTGTAGTACCTGTAAGCATCAGTGCGGGATGAGTGTGATCTTACAGAGTCCATTCCAACACTGAATTCAACAGCTAGCCACAAATAGCATGTAATGCCACGTGCCTTCAATTTTATCAGGAGAAGACTACTGTTTTTAGAGAGATAAAACATGGCTAGGCGACAAGTAGCAACAAGCAACAAAAAAGAAGATTCCAAGATGGCGGCGCGGCAGTAGCACGCAGCGGCCACTCCGGATCCGAAAATGGTGCTTTTTTTGTGCTATTT
>JAQQZR010000011.1:8051827-8062151 GCA_030068235.1 Notoglanidium macrostoma | reverse complement strand
CTCGTTTTAACTGTACACTGTACCACATGTATACATTGAAATGACAATAAAAGACACTTGACTTGACTTGACTTGAAGTACCTGACAAGAGCATTGTGTCTGGATTTTGTTGGGTTTCAAACATCTTAAGAAACCTTAATCTAAACTTAATGTAAGAATCTGCCATCTAAACCTATGCCTAACGCACATTACATATATTTTTATTGAAATATTCATCATATGCTAACTGATTCTGCTGATAATTGGTTGATGTATTTGTTTTCATTCACGTAAGAACTTGTCTGATAAACTAGTGTCGCAGGGGGACATTGCTATTGCTTGCACAGTTACAATAATGTTTAATAGGAGAAAAAGTTTCAATGATTTCAAACCTAAGACATAAAAGTCAGGCTTCACTTTCAGATTCTAAGGCACAAAACAGCTGGAGCTTCATTTCTCACTCATCATTCTTCAGCAATGTTCAATGTAATATTAATAAGAAATCCAGCATAGAAGTAGTAGAGACAGAAAATCCAACTAAGATTCAACTTAGAAGGCTACAAGACAAGCACGAAGACAATGGGAGTAGTATTAGTACGGAAGTTGAAGTTTTAGAAGATGATCTGTTTAAGCAGATTGTATCCAGAGAGTGGACAGACTGAAGGACTAAAACTCTGCCTTCTGTTTAGGTTAAGATGAAGTAAGTAAGTACTAGCACCAGTATAAGTGGGTACTCCAATGGTATTGTAGGTAATGGAATGTAGGAAACAGTTACCCAAATCAAAAAGTCTGATTTGTAGGTCTTGTAGTTACATGAGTAAGGAATGTTAGAAAAGTTAGAAAATACCAATGGTTCCTTAGAAATTTAATAGGTTAATCATTAAAATTTGCCATATTAATCTGACTAAGGTCAGGATTTTCTTTCCTTATGAGGGGGAGTGTGACTTGACTGCTTTACCAGTACAGGTTGACTCAGTCAGTATACTCTGTTTAATAAATCTGGGAACACTTTGACCTGATAAAACCAAATTCTACCTGCCTTCATCATCCTCATTAAATTTGATAATGCCACTTTCCTCCATCTCCCCGTTTTAATCTTTTAAAACATTTCAAATGGGGTCGAATACACCAAAAAAAAGCCCAAGTATGAAGGAGAAGCTTGAGGAATTGGATCATAGTGTACATAAGAGGGGCTGCTGGTATTAACCTTTCCAAACAAAGCAGAGAAAATAATTATTTGCTTTCCTCTGGGCACTGAGTTAGAGATGTATGTGAACCTGTGAACTTGTCATGGGAAGCCAGATCAGTGTGGAAAGGATAATTCTCCTTCTCAAACTGACACTGAGAGCAATGTGGGGGTTCTCTGCTTGCCAAGTCGGAGAAAGAGTGAGCAGGGCCAACAACCAGCAGTGATCCCTCTCCTCCCACTTCCCCACCCTCCGTCCCTTCAGCCTAGTACTAATGGAGTGAAGATTTCAGGTTCGGGCTTTCATCAATTACCACTTCTCAGCTCCCTTCTTATGAAATACACCCAGGGGAAGTAAGGCCAACACTTTGTTACACCGCTGCCTATAAAAGCCTGATGAAAGCTAGAATGCTCTTGGTTAAGACACATTAACTGGTCACTCATGGGTAATCCATGGTACCGCAACACAATCATAACAATTCGTTTTGATTTAAAGACTGTATACCCTGATAATGATCAAGAATCTACAGCAAGGTCCTTCAGCGTGCCTTTTTTTTTTTTTTTTCAAAACTTGAAAGTGTCAGGAAGGACACAATACTGCTAGTGAAAACAAATCTCATTCATTCACTCGTCCTCTTCTGTGATGAGTGAGGGATGGGATCATTGTGGGCACCCAACAAGACTTTAGAAGGCTTTGGAGGGAGGGAGGAAGGAAAAGAGACTGACTGACATGTCAGCCTATCTTTCTCGCTCTGGCTGAGCCTCCATGGTGCCAATCAAATATATTGTACTTTGTGAAATATGTTCTTTCTCCATGGTTTCAGGCAGCAGGGAAAAAAACAGTGGGGGGACAGGGTTTGGCGCTGGATCTGGGAATGAATTCATTGTAGAACTGGACGTTCATTTATGACCCAACAAATGAACTTCCTTTCCCCTCTGAGATGCCATTTTGACAAAGATTGGCCTGTCAGTCTATTTGAAGATTGTGTTGGCCACTTGATACCTACAAGGTTCTATACTAATCCAGTACTCAGAAAGCAAGATTAAGCAGAAATATAAAGGCATTTTGGACATGCACGGAATCAGAGTGGAGCACCATGAACTTGAGAGACATTACAAAGCCGATACACAACGAGTTATGCAGTGCTTTCTGCAGCAAGCTCTAACCTCTCCCATTTGTTCCAGATAAACTTGGCTGGCTGTTAATCTTAGCTGGGTTCTAGGCTAAATCTGTCTAAGCTATCAATCACAGTAGCCTGATGAGTGCTGAGGCAGTCAGCCATGCTCAAGAGATCCACTACTGTCTGCCACACAAGTCTCTTTATATGTGACAGTACAACATGAATAGAAGCAATATGGGAGGATATTATATAAAGAGGTGCCAAAATTGCTAAGAAGAATATTCACAGAAATTGTCCTCAAAACCCCTTGCATATGTTGATGGCTTCAAGTTACGAGCATAAATGATGAACAGCACAAAAGACAAAAAGACCATTTTGCCCTCTGCTATTACCCACTAGAGACCACAGCATCAACATCTTTTGGTTTTCTATTGGTTATCAAAAGTAAAAGTACTCTTTTCTATTAGTTCACTAAACCAAGGTTATCAAACTCACTGTTCGAAGATAGCATGAGGAAAAAGAAAGCCTTGCCAGAAGTATAAGTGCATCATTCATGCCCCGTGTCCTTTCCCCTTCAGTTAATTGACTTTTCTAGGCTAATTTTACTCACATTTAGTCTGAGCTCTGCTTTTGCTGAGGAAGGAGAAGAGTGCTACTCCGGTTCTCCTTATTGCCATGGCAAGTTCTCAAAGATCGTAAATGCTAAAGCCAAACCATAGATGTTGGCACCTCTGTTATATATTCTCAAGCATGCAGTCAATTAAAATGCTAAGTGCTTGGACTATGACACCAGGAAAATAGGGAGCAATTCTGAGTTTCAGCTGAGTTTATCTGTCACTGCTATAATTTCTGTTTCTCGAAACCTGACACAAAAATTCATTACACTAACATTAGGTCTATGCAGATGCTTTAATCCAGTGCTACTTAGAGGAAGTCCAAATAGATAAAGGCACAACAGAACATAGAGTCTCTCAATCCAAGGTTCCAGATATCACTCGACAGGCTGCTCAATAAAAAGGGCCAAGGACCTTCTGCTTTCACAGGACGAGGCCATTTGACCGATGCTGCAAATGACCAACCAGATAATTCCTGGAGATCATTGGCAAATGCACAAGGATATCTCCTTTCCTCACCACCAAAAAGATGTGAAGCTAAAAGTTTATTTTCAATCCAGTAACTATATCTTGTACCAAAGAGCTCCTTGTGTCACACTGTTCAGGAGTTTGTTTCCCCATTAAAAACCGAGGGAATGCAAGTGCATGTACACGAACATTAATAGGAAACAGACTGCGACCTTCTAGGTTCTAAAGCTTGTAGACAGATAAGTGTACATCTGTAGCTGAAAGTACAGGTCAAATTTTTCTGAGATTTTCTAAGACTTCATAACTTGAAAGCGTACAATAGTGGATTTTTTTCTACATCTAAAAATAATCTAAGTGAATAATACCTTCAATAAATGGCAGTTCAGAGAAATTCAAAGAAGTAATATCGTAAAGATATCTTGAAGATATTAAAAAATAATTGGAATTACATCCTACGTTGCCTTTACAGCATTGCTCCCTTGCAGTTCTTTGATTAAGAAAGATGTATTGAAGTTTGCTTCCCAAATAAAAATACTTAAGATTCTGTGGAACCATCGAGCTGTCTTTGTATACTGCTCAGTATTAATCCACCCTCTTCGTTGGTGCTACACAGGGTTAACAATTTGTACACATTTCATCCCACAGCCAATGTTTATGCACCTATTAGGAGTGTTTGACATATGAATGACATATTTAATCAACTGGGTTTGTTTTGAATATGAGGATACTTGATGTTGCTGTCAAAAATGTAAAAGATATGCAAAAGCAGAAAAGCCATCACCATATGAATTTGAAGTGGATTAAAGATGTGCATCTGATGAGAATTTCCCATTGGCTCATCATCCATTATATTTATCCTGCCATCTCCATTGCTATTCTCTAATAGGGAAGATTTTTTTCATTATTGCAGTCACTCAAATAAATTTCAACTGATTTCAAAACCTTCACAGCAGCTGCATGGGTAACAATGGAAAAATCATTCGCATTTAAGGTTAATTAATCCTGAACTCGAATGAACAAAACGAAATCCGTAATCAGAAGCCACTGTGATCATTCATAAAAATAAGCAAAAAAACAAACTAGATGATCTAGTCATACCATCTGGAAGTGCTCTAAGTGGCTATACCACCAGTAAAGAATATTACAGACAATTGGCCACTTGTTATTGTTTGTGGAAATGATCTATTCACAGCATGAGGAGTTAGCCTATATATTTATATATAAGTATATCCTGTCAGAACCGGTTGTGCTATTGCTGAGCACTCGTGTTTGTCATTAGACATGATTGGCACTAGAAAAACAACCTAAATCTGGTCACTGGCCCGCTCTCCATGTTATTTACAGCAAACAAATCCTTTCTTGTGCCATGCAGCTGGAGCTGGGGCAAATAACGAAAAATTCAAAAGCCTCAACTGTGGCGTGGAAGCCGAGCGGCAAGGACGCCTTCTTCTACAGAGCTTTCACTTGTTGTTAGTACTTTACTGATGTCTTTGTTCTAACCCCTCCCTTGTTGTACATAATGGATTTTTCCATGGCAGCACCCCAGGAGTGTTGTGATGTTATAGAGGACTGGAAGAAGGAGAGTGGTTGGTTATTCTTGTGTCGCACAAGAATAGGCGTGTGTATATGCCCTAGGGGTCAGCATTGGGATGAGGTAATGCCTTCTGTATCATCTCAGCAGGCTGAGGATCCTCCACCCCCTCCTCTACCCAATCCGGGTGATGCAGGTCCCTGCTCTGCCTCTTTGGCGGACACTACATCACTTACCAACAATAGACTGCTAACATCTGCGCTTAGAGTCCTTCATGCACTAAGACCGCAGTGTGTGGAGCTCTTCTTCTGGAAGGACAAAGCCTGGCCACGTCATACACTGAGCTGGCCTTTTGTGTCCCTTAAGAGACGGGTGTCTCAGACATCCAGAGTCTAGTGAAATTTGCATTCAAAAAACATCCATGCCCTTTAGTGCTGAGGATTGTTCCATTCTAAGATAGAAAGGTTGGGGAAGAGTGATCTCTAAAGGAACGAGGGAATAAATCATAAAAATGTACCATCCCATTACAGACTGGTTGTGCCTAGGTCAGTTGTAAAAAAAAAAAACATCATCAGCTGAATGACCTCACACTGACCACACTTTCTCTTGACCTATTCGCCACTGACCTTGTCATTGCTGGGACTCCATCCAATCACAATGAAGATTTCAGAGTCTAATCCTATTACAGACAGTCCTATGGGCTTCAAGGCTCTTCAGAGATTTCACAGTTAATCTGGTCTACACCTGCTCATAATATGAAATTTCTTTACTTTTACTTTTGGGTTACACTGGATAGAGGTATTGAAAATATCATGAAAAACCACCAAACTACTGAAACCGGTATAGCACTACTAGAATCTGCTAATGAGATTGTCCTTCAGTGAATCCTTTTTTATACCACAGTACTTTCGAATGCTAGATTCTCTACCATAATTTTTGACATGGTGAAATGTTCTGTGAGGAGATGTTTATTTAGCACTTTCAGGAAGGAGTCTCCAGTGTCAGCACTTTGTAATAGCCAGTAACAGTCAATGAAACCGATCAATGAAAAAAAAAAAAAAGAAATGCGAGTTATGAACCAGGTACAGTGCAAACTGTCTAGATTTTCTAAAGATTTACCTTGAAGTTTGATGACAAAGGGAAATAAAAAGGAAATAAGGGAATAAGGAAAATAAGGAGGAAAAACCATCCGGGGCAGTAAGTCTAGTATTTGACTGTAAACGTGAGCTGATAATATATTATTATCATTATCATAATCATATTGTTCAGTAATAAAAGTTCAACGGGTCAGAATAAAATGGAAGCTAGCACTAAACCCTCTGTAATGTAACACAGTAATACCTGGTACGAGTTAACCAGTATGGTTAAAACTGTTCATAGTGTTAATTTACACATAGCCAGTATAACCAGCTTAAGTCTTGCAAATGCGGAAGATCTGTCATTTTTTCAGTTGGTAGGTAGGTAGGTAGGTGGGTAGGTAGGTAGGTAGGTAGGTGGGTAGGTAGGTAGGTGGGTAGGTAGGTAGGTAGGTAGGTAGGTGGGTGGGTAGGTAGGTAGGTAGGTAGGTAGGTGGGTAGGTAGGTGGGTAGGTAGGTAGGTAGGTAGGTGGGTAGGTAGGTGGGTAGGTGGGTAGGTAGGTAGGTAGGTAGGTAGGTAGGTAGGTAGGTAGGTGGGTAGGTAGGTAGGTAGGTAGGTAGGTAGGTAGGTAGGTAGGTGGGTAGGTAGGTAGGTAGGTAGAAGTCAGGGCAGATCAGTAACCCAATGCACGACCCCAGTTAATTTCAACAGCATATAGCTTCATTTTTCTTGGAAAGTTTCTGGCAGCCTAAAACAAATTATCAGTGAGTTTAACCTTTTAAACTTTTGTTTTTTAATGCATTTAATCAGTAACCAATTATGCATTATTCAGTAACTACAGTAAAAGTAATAGAAAAGATATGCAGTTACAAGTGTGAGGAATGCACGTCTGGACAAACAGATGGTTCCTGGTTATTTAAGCGCTTAAATGTATAATTCGATTCAATACATGGTTAGAACATTTTCAAAATATCTCAATCTAATTACACTCATAAAGTCTCCGTGAGCTGTGTTGCATTGTTTGCTCAATATGCTTCATCAATATTTATCTGCATCGCATTATTTATTCATTAGAAACTGATACTGAACAGACGTTCAGATGCAGTGAGTGTATTAATTTGTTTGCAGTTGCTGTGTATTTACTATTAGTAATTTTCTGGACTTTTTCTACTCTACTGCAGTAATGATTAAGAATTATTATTACGGTACTTAGTAAGGCATCAGACACCCTTGTGTTAGCTTGTAATGTAAACGGTTTCTGTAATGTTGCCGATATCCTGGATTTGCGCTCAGTGAAACACCCAGTGATATATGACTAAGCATTTTGATATACAGTAATATTGTGATATAGAACATTACACTTTTCTGAGACATCGTTGGCAATGGCAGTATTTTTTTTAATTTTTAATTACAAACTTGGCTCGGAAGTTAAAGCTAAAATGACTCAGTGAATCTTAAAAATGAAATAAAACTGCCATTAAACTCTGTTTTTCATATTCTTTTTTAAAACAACACTACTACTTTACTGGCAGTCTGTTCGCAAAACCTAGATATTGTGATACATATTGTGCGTGAACAACAGTTCAAATAACAGTTTATCATTTAAAACTCATTTAAACCCTCATGATATTATACATAAGTTTTACCCTGTGCAACAACATGTCATACTGTAGCACAGTAAATTGCCAATGATTAGAATTTTCTATTAATTTAAGTTATACATTTTATCCATTCATCGTTACATTTACTGTTATGTAATGTCCATGAAGCAAGTTACTTCCAGTTATTACTATTACAGCAGCTATTAACAGTATTTCATTCGCTAGCTTCTCCTTTTATGTCTTGAAATTAGTGTTACCTAGAAACAGGAAATCCTCTCCTGAACACTTTCAAGTCATGAAAACGCCTGTTACAAAGAACTGGCAATGAAGACTCCATTCAACAAGGCTAAATTAACATCTTCCTCACAGAAAACAACTTCACCATATCCATACGTTCTGTTTAATCCGGTTATGTGAAACACCAACCTACAAGTCCCTGTGTCAGGTATTACTAGAAATGGTACCGTATTAGAACAAGTGCAGTAATATATTGAAGCCAGAAATACTATCAGAGCTGCTGTTATAGAAAATTAATGAACACGGTCTGGCCAATCAGAATCGAGCATTGAACAACACTGTGGTATAAGGTATCATTAATGTGATCTGAATCTGATATGAATTGCATCAAATAATGCAATACAGAAGGATGGCAATAGCAAAAGTAACAGCAACATTATCACAAGGATGGAAAATCCACCATCCATTGTTCTTTCCTAGAGACAGTGAGAAAATCATTCATGGCAGAAAAGAGAAAATGGGAGAGAAAAAAGATGGGTACAGAAGCCTCAGTATGCCCTGATGGATTCTGTGTGCATCGAACCTCCTTCATACTGACGACCTCCAAGGGAAAGACTAATCCGATTTTCCAACACTCCTATGTCATTAACTGACAGCACTGCGGGACAGCGAGAGGAACCAACAAACGATTTTTCAATACCGTCACCACCTACCTGATCCTCCATACTTCCATATTTCCCTTTGGATTTTTTTTTTCCCTTTTGAGTGGTGGGATTTTTTTTTTTTTAATTCCAAGAAGACTCATCCTGATACGATCAAAAGAGCTTAGCACACGGAAGGCTGCTGCTCCATCTAAAAGCTTACAGCTTCCGGCACTACACAAAGTGCACCATGTCCCGTGTGCTTCACGCTTGTTATTATGATGTCGTGGAATAATGGAAGTGTAAAAAACTGGGGGTCTTACCTAAGTAGGATCCAGTTGACACCAGGCAGCAGTGACGCAGCAGCACAGAAGAGGGAACAAAACGGAAAGGAATATTACTACGAGCGCACAATACATTAATGAAATGGTTAGATGTGTCCAAGAAAAGTGTCCAAATTTAATCACATTTTTTATAAAAGTGTCTATTAACAAGTCCACTTGTACTTTCTGAGCTCCCTGACATGTACAACATAATATGAGTACATTTTTAAAAGAAAATGCACTCCAATGTGACAGTGGACACCTTCAAAAAGGTGGTGGTCACAGATACCCAGAGTAGCAATCCAAGGATTAGGGCACATGTTTCTACAATGGGCAACCAAGTGTGAAATTAATAGAGCTAGAGGGGAGTGAGCTAAGCCACAGCCTCATAGTCTCACCTCAATACTTGCCGCTGAGTTTCTTTTTGTCTTTGCAATCGCCTGCAATCACTCTGCACCGCTACACTCCAGAACGCTGCACACAGTTAGGAGCGCTACACCAAACCCAGTCACCTCTATCTTTAAATACAAACTGGCAATCTGCTAAAGTGAAATGTTGCTATCAACCACTGATTATCATCATACAGCTTACAGAGCTAAATTAACTCTGTGACATGCTCAGAAAAAGGGTACTAACCCGTACCTTTGCTTATTGCTGGTGGCTTTAGTACGTATTTTTCACCTGGGAATTCGGAAATAGTGAACTGATAATAAATAAATAAATAAAAGGGACATTATTGAACCATGTATACATTTTAAAAGAAATCTTTAAAGGTACACTACGTGCACTTTTCTACGTAAAAGATGGTACCATGCCAGCAACAATAAATGATACACTTAGTACCCTTTTTCCTGATAGTGAAGTAGCCAGCTGCTTTAACGCTTATGTTTAGTTCACTACACTATTAGCAAAAGGGATCTTCAAGAGTTCAATTTTGTATCCTGAATTTATCCTGTAAGTGTTCTTGGATTCTTAAAAAGGTCCTAGTTTTTTCAGAAACAACAACCAGTAAACAAAGGTGTCGGATTAGAACTGATAGCGGCGCAGGACTACAGTACCCATCAGCCACTGAACACCACACATTTGTGACACGCAGCAAGTCACAAGATCACAAACACCTCAATCACGTGTATGAGCACTAGTATGTAAGTCACATTTGTATAGCACTCTTTGTCTAGCATCTGTTGTGAGTAGCGTCATTATACTGTAAGTTGTTATATCCATGCCATGCTTATGTAATTTTCATACTTGTTTAGTTTATGTTTATTACATAGTTCTAATCGTTGTTCACATGTGTATCCATTTAAATAACGTATTCTGGACTAACATATGTCTCCATCAAAAATAATCCAGAAATAATTTTAAATTTTAAATTTTAAGAATTCACCCATTTTAAGGACACCCAAGTTTCACCCATTTTATCGTATCGTTATGCATGCATCCATGTATGTATATATATATATATATATATCCATCCATCCATTATCTATAGCGCTTTATCCGTCTGGGTCGCGGGGAAGCTGGAGCCAATCCCAGCATGTTCGGG
>JAQQZR010000011.1:8040901-8051727 GCA_030068235.1 Notoglanidium macrostoma | reverse complement strand
AAGCACCCTGGGTGACCCGGGGATCGAACCCAGGACCTTCTTGCTGTGAGGCGACAGTGCTAACCACTGCACCACCGATTTATATCACTGATATAAATATCAGAATCACAAACTTACGCATAAATGTATTCATCTAATAACACTCTTAGTATCACTTTGAGTAAAAATTTCTGCCAATTCTCACAAAAGCTAGCTCTTTCTGAGACATGTGAAGCCACAGCATCTTTTTAAAATGCAGTTCATGCTATGTCACGGCACAGCTGAACACTCAGAAGAAACTGCTAACTACTAACTAACTAGTGCTGTGATGATTGACAGAGAAGAGAATAAAGGGTCATTTCGACCCAAAAAGGACCAAAATTTATATATAAAAAAAGAAAATCAGCCGAATCGTCAATTACATGGAGCCCTGTAGGCCATAGGAACATTTTTGGCACAGATTAAAGGGTGGGGACACAGAAAGCACAACTGTGCTAATGCATTTCCTATTACTTGGCTCACAGGTCACAGGCAGAGCTCGAGGTTAAGCAGCAGCATGGTTCTTAAAACAAGCAAAAAGGAACTTTAAATAAAACAGCCATTTCTCTCGTCATGTGCACAGCATGTGTCAAAGGAGAGTGTGTTATTATGGACAGACATCATCAGAGAGCTGTTTCTGTTCTACATGAATGTTTTGACCTTGTCCTAAACCACTCCGAGATAATAACAGCTTCTGCAGTATATAAAAATATCCATAGTATTCCAGCCAAAGTGATAGAAGCGCAAGAAGGGGTGTTTTCCAGATAATTTTCATCCACGGAGCTCACCTTAGTACGCAATGCATCATTAAATGCAGCAGTACCAGGGTCCGGGTTTGATGAAATACTGCAATGTCATTGCGCCTGATCGGAAATTCTGATTTAGATGTTATGCTAAGGTGAGAGCGTATTCACAGAGAGGACGATATTAATCAGTGCAGAGCGCTTTCTCAGCTGTTTCATCTGCTATTTCTCATTACCTGTTGCTCGTCTCCTCCTTTAGCGCTATGAAAGCTGCATATTCATGTCTCTTTTCATGTGTGCAACACAGATGCCTGCTCTGATCTCACTTCAGCTTCGGCGAGTAAAAACGCTTCTTTGCATTCTACATGTCTCCGGCTGCCTGCTTTATTAACAATGGCATGCGGATTTATAATGCTACTATTCCTCTTCTCCGCTCTGAATTAATTAGAATCATTGCTCTCCATTAGCCTGCACATGCTGAACAAAGAGCTATAAAGCTGTCTGCAAGGACAACAATGAAATCGGATTAATTCCCCAGGTTGAAATACATTTTGCAGTTCGACCATGGCATACTTTGAATAAAACATTTCAGTTAACAGGATAGACATTGATTGACATTAATGATATGTGGGCCAGGGTTGACATATGGCCAATTCAATTTAGAAATGGGTAATATAATATGTAATAGCACATGAATACAAATAGACCGAGGTTACAATCAATTTTTTTTTTACATATCTGATAAGATTTTCTGCAACATAACCAGCCAAAAAAACACTTTAAACCTGACTTTTCCCAGTTTTAAACTGCATTTATATTCGGATTTCTGGTTAAGCAATTCAATCTGTCCAATCAAATCAGATTTCTATCCATCCATCCATTTTCTATGCCACTTATCCAGCTGGAGCCAGTCCCAGTTGACTTCAGGCAAGAGGCCAGGTACACCCCAGACAGCTCACCAATCTATCACAGGGCTAACACAGTGACAGTAGTCAGTTCACCTAATCTGCATGACTGTGGGTGGAAACCTATACAAGAACAGGGGGAACATGCAAACTTCCACAAAGAAAGGCCTCTGGTCAATCTCAGGATTGAGAACAGAACCTTCCTGCAGTGACGCCCCAGTGCAAACCACTACACCACCGTGCCATCCCAAATCAGCTTTCATTATTTATTTTTCATCCTCTGAAATTTGCATTGCAATCACAGAAACCACTGTTTCGTCTTTTCTTGGTCTTTTCATGTGTAACGTGCATTGAGTAAGGACTGGAGGCAAGTCTGCAAAGTTGTATTGCCTTATTTTAGTGAAATTGGAAATCATAATCAGAGTCCATAGCGAGGGTCAAAATTCAGGCAGGCAAAGTGAAACAATAAGAGTCTGTATCAGGAGAATACAGAACAAGGAAATGTGGAAATCAATATGCGATAAGACTTTGCTGTGAACAATGGCACACAGGGCATCTTAAAAGGCGAAATAATCAAGAAAACGCAAAACACAAAGCAAACCAATGACAGGGCAGGAGTGGAGACAGGACTTGAACAGAAATGAAAACCAACTTGAGAACATGGCATTCATTGTCATGGGAACTGTGATGAGACATGGGGACCCATGACACCCATGTGCTGAATACTCGCATTACGTAAAACCCAATCCACTACGCAAGTGCTGGGTTATATTCAATGCTAAAAAACTAATCAAACATTTATCGTGTTTACAAAGTCAAAGACAAAAATCTACAAGAGATTACTTAGGATCAGCTTTTAATCCATTTAAAACCTATTAAAACATGGGCTTTAGAAATGTTTCAGATTATGAGCCTAAATCTCAAATGTTGTTCTATTGGACAAAGTGTCTACAACACATTTGGTTTTCCCCTACATAGTGAGTATATCTAGTGAATAAAGCCACATAGGATTTGGCTGCATTGTGGTTGCATAAGAAATCCAAAATGTATCAGATATCAGCGTCAGGAAACCATTGCTTTGGGTAAATAATTGTTGTCATTTCCCATCAGCCCCAGAACCTCATATGATCACCCACACCTGTTTTATGCTTTTCTTAATTAGTACCACTATTTAAGTTCTGAGCTTTCGGTGTACTCGCTAAGCTTTTTTCATGTATCGTATGCTGTTCCCTGTAGTCTGTTATGTGTTTCATGCCTTAGCTTTTGTTTAGCTATTTTTATGATTTTGCTTTTGACTGGCTGTGTTTTGTTTGTCTTTTTGTTAATTATAAACCTGCACTTACATCCGCCTCTGTCTCTGCTGCCTGACAATAATCTGTGATATCAGAGTCTATGATAAAATGATCTTGCTTTCTGTGATTTTTTTGCTTAAAAGGAGGCAATTTTCCCATTTAGTGAGAAATGTAGTTTAACTGGCAGTATAAAGTTGTAGGCTAATTACTATTCAAGTGCATCTGAATACCAAATCTGATCTGGCCACTTGTAATTTGCGGTGTGGACACTCGGATGCCTAAAGCATTTACTTTATGCCATTTTTCAGACGCCCTTATCCAGAGCAACTTACATTCATCTCATTTATACAAGTGAACAATAAGGGCCTTGCTCAAGGGCCCAGCAGCAGCAGCATGGCGGTGCTAGGATCTGAACTCACACCTTCACCTTCTTGTTAGACGTCGGCAGTCTTAATCTCTAATCTACAAATACCCAAGAAAAGCTTAAAGTTGAGAACTAAATAAGATTTTCCCTGCTGGCCTGAATCTTCAGAGAAAATAGTTACTCTAGCCTTTGTAGTTCTGTGTGCAATCATCCAATTAAATGCATCTAATGCAGCAGCAGCCTATAAAGGAGTCTATAATAAGCTGAGGAACAACACAATGCGTTCTGCTTCTGTTTATTTAGGTGCGGCTGGATTCTTGACTGGAAGCCAGTGAGAGTTCGACTAATTTAGATATATTATTTCTAATTCAGTGAGCTAGATATGAGATTGAGATAATTACAGATTCACCTCATTAGTAACTTCGAGGTTGCTGAGGTTACTGTGAGGTACTTGGAGCAAATATAAATTCCTGTGGTACAAAACTCCTAGGAAAAGTTTTTCCTTTGACCAGAGTTTGCATTAAGTCTGGTTGGATTAAAGGTCGTCTGAGGGCTACACCGCCTGATTAAAATCACATTCTTTTTTTCTGCTGTGCTGTTCACTGTTTTTCATCCAACCAGTATGATTTATTATCTTTGTGAGGGGGTTTCATGAACACTGAAAAAGATCCTGTTTAGAATGGAATGCTGATTTTTGCTAATGCTGATAAGATCATACAAGGGGGAGACTTGAAATTTGTACATCAAGAGTTCATTGTTAAGGAGGGGAAGCACAAATATTGTGATTAGCAGCAGATAGTGAATGAATGTGAAGGAGTTTTGAGATACATATCCCCATGCTCTTTCAGAATTCTGAGTATACTAGCAGGGTTCAAGTGGTTCAGCCTCTGCTCGAGTTCCACAACATAGATGTCCTGACTCTTGTACTAGTGGGTCAAAATAAGGTAGCAAAAGAAAGATAAGGATTTTGCAACTTATGTTTTGGAGTATCGTGATAGAGTAGGAGGTAATGCATGGGAAAGAAACAATGTTTAATAAGATGCAAGGTGCCATTGTTTTGTGACTATGATTGCATTTCAACAGTTTTCCACAGTGCTGATTGTAAGCATTGTATCCTTCTTATGATTCACTCATTCATTCATTCGCTCATCTTCAGTAAGTGCTTAACCCAGGTTAATCTGTATCCAGTGTATCCCTGGAACACTGGTTGTGAGGCAACAATACACCATGGATGAAACACCAGTCCACCATGCACACATTCATTCACACCTAGGGACAATTTAGTGTAGCCAATTCACCTACTGGCATGTTGTTGGGCAGTGGGAGGAAACCAGAGAACCAAGAAGAGAGCCCACACTGATCATGGGGAAAACTCCACACAGGCAATAACCCAAGCTCAGGATCAAACCCTGGAACTGTGAGGGGGGAAAAAAAGCCAGACGCAGACCCATTTTCACACAGCCGATCGCCAGCCATCATGTGCAATTTGGTATGTTGTGAATAGCATCATCTCTAAATCAACTGGAGATTGGATGGGAATGAAAGAGGGAAATAAAGTAAAATAAATGCAGAGGCAGATGCACAGTTTAGTACCACAGCAAGCACTTAGCAGCAGCTCCAGACCTATTCACACTGCCAGGAATTCACTGAATGCAAATGAAACTAAATGAAAACTTATGGAGTATATCCAGAGCTGAACCCCAAGGTCTCAATCACACCTTCTCCAACCTACTTCAGCCTTGTCATCACTGGTGAAATATAACTTCTCTGTCACAATTTGATACAGTGTTCTTTTGACTAATGTTCCCAATTATAACTGAAAAGTCATTCGTCGGGAGAACCTGAGGCAAAGCTCTGGAACACTCTACAGGCCGGTGGGAATACCAGTGAACTCTTCCTTCAATTCTGCTAGGGGTATGAGAAAAGTGCGAATCTTGTGGCAGGCCATTAGGGCTCTTGCAAAAAAAGGAAACAGCAACGCACCTCACTGATAAAAAGGTCACCACGTATCCAATTACTACTGACATTTTCCACTGAATTCTCAAAGATGGGTGACGAGGGGTTCTCTGGGACCAGTTTATTGCTTAACCCGAGCACACTTAAAGAGACTTAACGGTCTCACCATGTGTCAAATGTATCTGTCCATCACCATACTCCTAAGCTTTTCACAGGTAATTAAACCTGTGTATTGAGTCCTTGCCACTGCAAGGACTGTTTACTACTCAGTGCACAGTAATGGCAGAGGAGATAAAATACAGACAAGACTGATATTTCCGCAGAATCAAATGAAATGCAAAAGTTAGCATATTAATCAGTCTTGGCTTATGGTTATATATAACTGAGCCAGTGTAGTAGCAAACAGATACATGCTCAAGGTCTTCTGCTGCATATGATTTAGCAAGTGCAGATGCATGATGTGTGCCCTGAGCTTGGCTGGACTGCAGCCAAGGCCTAAGAGACATGATTTATACAAATCATTTGTTTCATCGTACCAACTGATGGATCGGTCCAGGCCTTCTGGACAGCCATTTTTCAATCCACCTGAAAATATCAATGAAAGCCTGAAGCGCAGGTGCTGATGACAGTTAAGTCATTCTTTCATCCAAGGTGTATTAACAAACACATGGCAGGCCATGAGTACAGTGAGTGCAGATGAGAATAAGGGCTCTTTTCCTGGAGCTGCGAATATACAGTGGCCTCACAGGCCCTTAACCCATAAAGCATACGTGAAATGAACATTTGCCAGTCAGCTAGGTTCGAGGCAAGCTTTTTCCACAGAGCACTGGGTGAAGAGGAACTCAAGCCCACTACACATTGGCCTGCCTGTGCTCAAAAGCTCAAACTGCTGTCCTCACTTGAATGAGCCCTAAATTACACGCTATACTGAATTATTCTGCAATCACATTTAGTCAGTTACACTCATAGAGCCCCTGTGTGTGATGAAATGAGCTAGGTTTATCGAATAGGCCAGAGAACCATGTCTACAGAGCTACTGGTAAAGAATAACATTGACTTAATGGCTACAAAAGCAGACATATAGGTAACAAACAAATAACATGGTGTGCAGCCTCGGACCAGAGAAGAAGCTTAATTGATTAAGAATTGTCTGAGAATCTTATACCACCATTGTTTCGTTATCCTGATTGGCCAGAAGGTTTTGGTCAATTTTCTATAACAGCAGCACTGACAGTCGCTCCAGCTGCAATGCAAATCACAGGTTCATTCATTTGTTTACTAATGCTCTCACTTTAACACTTTAATGTGAAACTTATTAAGCATTCTCCAGTAACAGTCAGAAGTAAAGCAGTAAATTTTATTTTTCCAACATGGAAATGTCTTCAGTACAGACGACTTGGCTCACCGCGGTTTCTCCGTAACACCATAAGCTGCATTTCTTTGTTATATTAACATCCACAACGAGAAAAAAAGAGGCTGGTACGAGGGTGACTGTTTATAGCGTCTATGATGTAAGTGTTGACAGGAGCTAGTTTGTTTCACAGATGTTCTGCAACATTAAATGTAACTATAAAATGATTTAAAAAAAGTACAACTTGGCATTCTTCGATATAAAAAAGAAATAAAATATTGCAATTGCTGTGGCGTAAGAGGAATTAACAGTAATAGAAACTCTGCTTTACAGTGTTGATTCATTTCCTATAATAGCGCACTCTGTTGTGTTTTACTCCTTACATGCAGTATCTAGCACCATGCATATAGCAACTTGATGTATCAGGAAAGCACCTAATAAACAAAAGGAACAGAATGCTAGGCAACGCTGTGCCTACCATGTGTGCTCAACGATGTGATATAAATGTGCCTAGCTCCCTCTAAGAATTCATGAGGCCTTTCATTCTGCCAGCACAGTGGTCCATATACCACATCTAAGCTCGTCCTGCTTCAAAGGCTTTTCCCGCAGAAAATGGCAGTGATCAGTCCTCACAGTTTTGAAATCTGAGACAATTCTGCTGACAAATTGCCCATTCAAGAAACATACGGCATTGGCACCTCGAGAGAAGGATGTGAAGTCGTTCTTTCCCTGCTCCCGCCTTGACAAAGTGAAGAAATATTGATAACGAAAATGGCTGATGACAACAGAATTTAAATGTTGCCTGTGATCTGTCTCAGCCGTTCAGTTTTTTTTTTGATCACTTTGCAAGTCAGAGCACTGCTGGTAAACAAGCGGCAACGTAGGCAGCCTGGGTGAGTTGCCCCTCAAATGACCTTGTGCTGGTTTTTTGGAGCACTTCAGAAGACGTGTGCTTCTGTTTTCTAGCTAGCGTTGAGAGAGAGGGATGTTTCCATGCACCACTTTCTCACTAACATACTCTGCTGATAGATAGATGGACTAAAGGTTAAGCATGACACGGGTAATCCTCCTGGGAACTGTCTCACCTCCGTGGCGCCTCCATTTCGTATTAAAAAAAATGTCTTAAGGGAGGAGAAGTCTTGGACGCAGAGACACGTTTCACATGGGCTAATGTAGCCTTCCTGGAAACCGTAAGCATTCTTTCAACAACTATTTTTTGTGTAAATATGATATGTATTATACATCTTAATAACTGCAGGAGAGTGCAAGTTTACGGTAGATGTTTATTATGGTGATTATCACCTCCAAACACAAAATGTGAAGATAAGATTCTGTCAAAATGAATGCACTCCTAAAGATGCAAAAAATAAACTTCATGGTGCAATTAGATGATGAGAAATATGTTCAGAATATACTGTATTTTAGGTGATTTCATCATCTTCCTGGAATGTTAAAGCTGTCTAGACAGTGGTTGGAAAACACTGCGTTTTTTTAGCAGTGTTCATCTGGATTGGGGGTTCTCAAGCATTTTAAAGACCATGACCCCTTCAACTGAAAAAATAAAGCCATCCATACAGATTTTTTTCCAACTAATAGGCACATTAGCACATTTTTTTATTCCTGAACTTTGCAACATTATATCCCATATTAATCAAAATTGTCATTATATGATCATTTTCTTTGCTCATGATGAAGTCTTGACAACTTTCATAATGGTGGGTTGTGCTTTCCACAACTGTAACAAAGTTAGAAAATCACAGTCATACTTCAAGGACCCACTTTGAGAAGCATGGCTCTCGATAACCTCTGGCTCCCAAACTTCCACCCTGAAGTGTCTGTTTCTGGATTCATGTGTCTGGGCTTTATTAGACACGTCTAAGGGCCTCCTACATTTCTCCAGGCCTCCAAACCATACAGTCACATGGCTCCAGTGCTGGAGAAATGATTAGTCAAGTCTCATTTGAAGCCCCTAGGCCACTGGAGCGGACGCATATTTTATTTCCCCGTGTCATCTGCTAAAGTCTTCAAACGGCTGCAAACTGTCCTGACGCGTTTGTTCCACTCGGATTTTTCCGCATTATAAACCAAGCGCCTGGGTGACACTGAAACCGGGTGATTGTGCGTCGCTGTGAAAGTTCAGAGAAGGTGGAAATTTAAAAAACCCTGACTTATACAACAATATCCTTAAAGCCAAAGATCACACTGGATCAGTTTTAGTCTGCAGCTGGTAGATTTTTGAGAGAGCAACTCACCCAGCAGTCATGTAGGCTAAACTCCAAAATCCAGCAGTCCAGGAAAAAAAATCTGAGTGCAAGACGAGTGCTGGAATCCTTGCAACATAAGTCTCGCTGTTCAAGCATCATAAGCTGTTTGCACGTATAGGCTCTATTGTGTAAAATCCTTCATAAGAAGACTTTTATTCTGCTACAATAGGCTTGAATTCTTACACTGTGCTATACAATATGAAAATTTCTCCAATAAAAGAAGGTTGACAGGATTCTTGTTAGATTACTCATGGCTGTCAGAGACATGACAGGTATTAAATGAGTATTAGTATAAATAGTGTCGCAGGTTCCTCGTGTACCTTCAAATAGGGCTGTCATAGTGATTAGAAGTTATTTGGTATGAGTTTTGACTAATATTTCCATAACCTCAAAAACATTACAATTTTAGATATTTGCACCAGTACTCCTAGAATGCATTAATCCATGAAAGGCTACAATATGAATAAAGAAGGAACTAACTGCTCATTAGCAACAAACTCGAATAATGTGCTAGACCACAGAGCTGATGAGTTCTCCATTCTGATTGGTCAGAAGGTGGTGATTAATTTTCCCTAACAGCAGGTCGGACAGTAGTGCTGGCTTCAAGCCAAAGCATAGGTTTATAATAATGTTCAGTATACTGAATTGAATCAATCTTAATTTACAAAAATCTCATTAACACTGAATCAAATGCAGTGAATCATATCAAATCGATTGACAAAGATCCTGTCTTTCCTGCTTCCTGATTTTATTCCTTTGCATTAATGTAATGAATGTGTAATAGTTGGAAACATACAAAAGAAAAGTAATGTTAAAGCAGTGCTCCACAATACAATAAATAAATATCATTAAATATCATTTTGAATTGCTATGGTATATTGCTATGATTCTGACCTTGTTGCTCATCCCTAGTTTTAAGGTGTTGCATTGTTGTTGGAGCTTTAAAGCAAGTCTGCCAATCTACCATGGTTTATCTGCAAACATATATATTGAAGTTTAATAATCAGATCCAGTAGTTTCACATTCTAACATGTCACCAAGGAGACCCTAAAAAAGATTAAGATGCAGTTGTTAGGGACAATAGAAAGCATTAGCATAACAATATCCTTGGACTAGAATGGCCTTCAGAGCAATAACTTTCTCTCCTCACTGTTTTTTTGTTTTGCTTTTACCACTCAAGGCCATTTTTTACAGATACAAACAGTGGAGCTGTGAAATATGCACCAGGATGGCTGTTATCAGAGGCATAAATGTGAGGAAATTAAATACTGGTGAGTCCTGGACTGTGCAGGTGAACTCACTCTCACTGTCTGGAAATGGCTGGAAGAGAGAGAGGGATAGCACCACACTAAACTCCCCTCACCCAGCGTCATGGCCTGTTAAAAAGGTCCATCAGGGCTCGTAAATTAAGACAGAGCTTTTTATCTCTTTAGTGGGAGAAATGTAAAAGCAAAGGGTGGCACAGAGTGAACAAAGAAAAGGCACTGAAAGCACAATTTCAGTTTTCCGGTTTCCCAGTAAACAAAATTTAAGGGAATAAACACAACAGTTCCTCACAGGTTCTTTGGATTGTTCAAGGCTCTTAACTTCCAAGAGGAGCTGTACTTAGAACCCTCTCTAACAGAGCAAACTCTGTATTGTTCTACACAGACCTGTACCTTTAAGGGTTCACCCAGAGATAAACAAACCAATGAACGCTATACATTTTTTTTATGATGTAAAGGATCATGGACAAATTTCTAGCAAGAACATGGGTTCTTACCTATGATATAAAGTATACCTACTAGAAACCTTATCTAATAGTAAAACACATAGAACCTTATGATTTGATCCAAAGAGACAGTTTGCACATCCAGCCATCCATTATCTATACCGCTTTATCCATCTGGGTCGCGGGGAAGCTGGAGCCAATCCCAGCATCTTGGGGTGAGAG
>JAQQZR010000011.1:8009221-8038453 GCA_030068235.1 Notoglanidium macrostoma | reverse complement strand
GTGGTGGACTGGCGACCTGCCCAGGGTGTACCCCGCCTCTCGCCCGAAGATGCTGGGATTGGCTCCAGCTTCCACGCAACCCAGATGGATAAAGCGCTATAGATAATGGATGGATGGATGGAATAGAGAACCACTATTGTTGGATTCCACATAGAACCCTTAAGTTCTGACCCAAAGAGAAATTGAAGAAGACTTAGGATTTTAGATCTGAGTTTATTTTTTCCGAGAGTGTACATACTAATCTAATATTATTAAGACCATGTATACTTTTTTTTTTTTTTTTAACAATCACACACTCCCTTTTAAAAGGGTTACTCAAGGGTACCATGGAAGTCCTAGAGGCTCTAGCACTTTGAGGGTTTGAACCTTTGAGAAGGACAAATCAAAGACACCTTTATATTACTAGACTTAATCTTTTAAAGTGAAACTCATATAAAATTTGTATCTGTTTTTCTTCATCTTGAGCTTCAATGTAGCACAATGTAACTTGAAGGTCCAATTTTTCAAAAGGTTGCTGCAGCTGCTTTCTCAACCCATTTACTTTCACACATTTCACATTCTCCACATACCTCGATAAAAACCTGTCCAGGTCATTGCTAGGCTACTTTCCTGAGTCTTCAATATTATTAAGGCTTAACTGTACAGTCAAACGGATCATGTATCATCAGCCTGTAAATGTTACATTTGTGCTGTGCATATAACCAACGATCTAATTTTTCACCTAAGCCTGATGGACTGAAATGCAATCTTAGAGAACCAAGGTTCTTCCTCTGCTAATTGTTTTAACTGAATAGTTAAAGTGATAAGTCCAGCAGCTGAGGGGACAAATATGAAGTACCATGTGAGGTAGATCTGTATGAAGTAACATAATACATAGCAGGAAAGGACACTAGGACTTCTCGTCAGCACTGACTGACCCATACATTTTTTTTTATATTACATTATTATTTATTATATTATTTTATATTACAGACATGACGTTCATGATATATTGAGCTAAGAATAACAAAAGGGTAAGTGATTTTATTCTTGGGCTCATTCCAAGCATGACTTAATTGCACTACCACACACAATTAGAAATAAAGGAACTAAACTATACCCTTCATGGTATCGCCCAAGTAACACCGAAAATTACAGTTTCATACCATTCCAAACTGTACTGGGTGTACCTGTGAACACTTATCAGATCCACAGGCCCGAGAAGGGCTTTTGGTTCTTTATTTTCATACTTGTTACTTAAATTGGTAATAACAGAAAAAAGGATTTTACAATAAATGTTACAAATGTACTGCTACAAAATCTAATATGCCTTGGGTAGAAGTGGATAGTTACAAAATACTCAAGGCTCAAGGCTGGTATTTAAGTATCTTTACTTCACATTTGACATTTACCTCCTACACCTTTTTAAAGAGTAAAATCTCTACTTTCTGCTCAATATAGCTTAAAAACACAACCTTTATCTATATGCATTTATAAAGTGATATGGTTACATTCTATAATCAGGCAGCTTCAAGGAGTTTACCTAAATTCCTTATTAATCCAAACGTTACCAGAGTGAGGCCTAATTCCTCTTACTGTAATCTATCAGTCACTCTATACACTCACTTTTTGCATTGTAACAACTATCTATACATTCAACTAGTGGGTAAAGTCAGAGTTGCCATGCTAGCTAACATTTGAGAGATTACCAATAAAGCTGTTGTTAGTTAGCATTAGCTAATGCTTTCCACTGCTGCTTGGTGAAAGTGGAAGTAGTTTAGCATCAGTAAAATATCAGTGTGTGATTTGAGGCAGGCGTCTTTCGTGAAGCTTTCTTGTACCTTTTCTTTCTCACTTAAAGTCCGACGTGTCGAGCAAAGAATTTGAAGCTATACTTTAGCTTGAGGAAAGGATTTAGGTCATTCCAACACTTCTGGTCTTTTGTCAACAATACATCCATTGTCAGTGAGTGAACCAGGATATGAATGTTAATTACACCATTCTTAAACAAAAAAGAGAAGGCAACATGAGAACCCTATTCTAGGTCCAAAGAAAATCTTTCCATTCACTATGTTAGCCTGAGTGAGAAAACAGCAACACTGTACAATATGGAAAATTTCAGAATCTATATTAATTAAATTACTGTTACACTTTTACAGTCTGCAAAATCTGTTGAAAAATGAGGCAGCTCGAGTTTCATGCATTATGAGGTTCCCAGGATGCACAGATGAAGCAGAGCTAATTCATAGCACTGATCATATTAAAGGGGTAATCCTTACATAAGAGTGCAGTATGCTTCCTCTATAATTAGATTGGCCGTGTTCCTCTGGTCAGAGACAATGGAAAATGCTAAAACGGTTTCGATCAATAATGAGCTCATGAGACATGTTATTCAATTATTCACACACTAAAACCTACAAATCTGATTTGACCGAATGGTTCCGTTTGTAAAGATCCATCTTCGGTAATCCCTCATTAGTGTAGAACTGGCATGACGTGGCTTAAGGATCTGCAAGTTTTCCATTATTATACTGAGAGCATATTTTTCTGGAAGGTGAAAAATAGCACAATATTGTCATTTTTCCCATCCTGCGCATGGACAGTGACAGTCAGAAAACCAGAAAACCAGAAAAGTCACTGAATTTGATTGTAAAAGATGGCAATATTGTCATAAATTTTGACAACATTGATAATATTGTCTTTTATGTGATGAATACTGATGAGTCATGCACAATATAATCAGAGACATGAACTAACAAGGGGGGAAGGACATTTAGGGAGCCTATTGTGTGAGGCAACAGCCAACTGTTCTCTCGTTTGTGAAATCTTGACAATGCCACTGCCATTTCCAGCTTTTCTCTGTAGACCTTGGAAATTGGCAATGTTGGAGATCTTCCAATATGCTGAACCATGTCCTACCTTAAACTAACTAATTAATGTGTCAACATTGCTAACATGAAAGTCCTAGCTGGCAAGAAAAAAAGGAATAATAAATAGCCCCTCATGTTGTTTTTTTGAGAAATCAGAAAAACGTGGTTTTCAGGTGCCTGTTGTAACAGTGTAGGGTAGATAAAAAATTGCAAATGCTATAGCTAAATTGTTGCCACTTCTGGCATAGACTCATAGATTCATACCTCTGGAGCATTCAAAAAAGTATTGGAAAAAGATTTGATGCGTTTTAGCGCTGAGAAAAGGCAAGGGAATGCTGTGAAATAGGTGAAGATTTTGAGGTGAATATGTTTTAAGTGCTGTTACAGACTCAACATGCTCCCACATCCATTTACTCATCCATCTTCAGTAAGCACTCTGTGCTTTACGGTCAGGATCTGAAGCCAGGAGCACTGGGCACATGGCAGGAATACACCCTGGACAGAAAGCCAGTCCATCGCATGGCTGTTTCCATATCCATATTTATTTTCCAAAGTGACAGAAGGCAGAATCTAATCCAACATGAAGCTGAGCAGCTGTTAGTCTTTGTTAAGGGTTAGACAATGGCTCTACAGCAGATCAGTGATTTCAGAACTCACAACCTACCAATCACAGGCATAGAACCATAGTCACGAAGATACAATTACCATTCATTATTTCTATTTGACAAGTAATGAACCATCATACTTGAACCATATAGTATAAGTTCAGAAAAAAAGGTATTAGTAATTAATTATATGGTATATAGCTAGAGTATGTGGTCTGCACTCAAAGAAATCAAGGAATTGCAATGAAAGTATTTTTTTCACCATCAGCTATTGAATTTTACCCTCATGTAGTGTTATACTGAACATCTGCAATGAACACTGACGTTCACAATTAAAATTTAGCCAGGTTGGTCCTTTTTGCCATAAAGAAAACAAGCGTGGGAAAGCCAATTGAGTCACAAAAAGTGCATATCAAATTCGCACAATTGGAGTCTGAACTTCAGGGCTACTTCAAGGTCCATAATATAAGGTTTCTCTGCTTTGTACTTGGAGCCAAAAGATAGAAAAAAAAGGAAACTGAGTTAGAATGCCTTTAAAGCGGCACATATGAATAGAGACTCGACAGGCTGCCAAGTTCAGTACCATTTTTGGTGGAAAATACTTTCTTGCCCATATGTGCACTCACAAAAATACTGACAACACAATTGGCCAAATGAGCAAGAACATCAGCACTGAAATATCCTCAAGATGCACCAGGAGGTGGAGGTGATTCAGACTGCTCAATCGTTCTGGCACACCTCAGTTGTTCTAGGAGGAAATATCCACATAGATTATTGTATAGATAGTATAGAATAAAAATAATGATTATTTTTTTTTTTAGATTCTCCAGTGGTTTGAGTGAGTTTGAACATTTGAAACACTGTGAACAATGATAATTTTATGCAATAATTTTTTTGCCTGTTCTCTTATAGGGTGCAAATAATTCTGTATGTATATGTAAACCAAAAACACTCTCAGCTCAGGGCATACACTCACTATTGCAGTAACTGTACCAAAGTTAGGCTCATGTTAGGGTTTGATTCCTGTGTGTATTAACACCTCCTTTTAAAAGGCTTTTTTCAGATGGTGAATTGCAAAAAAAGCAGACTTTCTGCATTCTAGCTCATCCATTATGATCTGGATGAGGCAATAACCCATTTTAAGCTATTCTTATTCAGTACTCCAGGCTGCAGAGCTGAATTCCGCACCTTATAGTTTATTTCCATTGCCGCTGAAACCCAATAGCCTAATTACATGTTTGTATGCGGTCCATTGTGAAAACCTGCATTTCATACTCTCTTTGCGGCAAAGTTACTTTTATTTATTTCTTTTTCTCGCACTGGGTTTGATTTGCAGTCTCGTTGATGCATGACTCATGCTAATGCAATCCCATTCAGTGGTCGATCAGCAGACTCACTCTCAGGGCTTAACCCAATCCTGGTGTGTAAGACACCCTGAGCCTTGCTGCATCCTTCTACATCTGCCTCACAGCCTCTAAATCTATGGCAAAATTTAAAAAGGCATTTTGCTCCTTGCGGGAATTAATGGTACCTTATAACAGTCAACAGCACTGTGATGCTTGTGTGAACGTTCCTCACGAATGAGCAGGTTTGGTAAGTGCTGACAGCTTTTGCTAGATTGCCTTTCAAGGATCAGAGATTAATTGAGCCCATTAGAATGGGATGACTCGATGTAGGGACAAAATTAAAGTGAGAACGATTTCCTACATGTAAGGAATTTCCTACTCACAAGGAATGGAGGTCCAAATCATTTTATATGAAACAACTCCAAGAAAATGCTTATTTTTTCTGGAGTCAAATGTACAAATATGAGAGTGCATTTGCATGCATAATGGTGTATATACACGTATCACCCCATTAGCTGTCTGACCTCACTGTAGCAAACTTTTCCTAATTACTCATTCAAAGTGAACATGCCCACACACTGCTTATTTATGCACTTTGGCTAGATAAAGAACATTATTTAAGCCTTCATTTACATGTACAGAATCTCTTAACTCTGTTGACGTAACTGGGGTCCTTATTAATATCAGGTATCACTACAATTTCATCAGTTGCCTTCTTCAATTCAATTAAATTTTATGTGCATTTAACAATAGACACTGTCACAAAGCAGCTTTACAGAAATTAGATCCCTAATGAACAAGCCAGAGGCAAACAGTGGCAAGAAAAAACTCCCTGAGATGGCACAAGAAAGAAATCCTGAGAGGAACCAGATTCAAAAATGGAACCTATTATCTTCTAGGTGACACCGGATAGTGGGATTATAAATCATAACAGTGGGAGACGAGTAAAGAGATTCCTAACCATGTTGAAAGAATATTCAGAATGAGTATAGTGTGAATAAGAGTCCTGGGATGAGCATAAGACAGACTTTTTGATTACAGCAGCAGTATAATGGTCTCCAGTTGAGATTAACCATTGACATAAGGGTGAAATTTGGGAAACCTCTTTTTGAAACTATTCATCATATAAGGACTAAATCACTATCCTTATGAGTTCTTTTCAAAATAAAATTAAAAACCATTCCTAGATAACCACAAACCTGTTTTGGCTTAAAACCCTACTTGTCACAATTCATTATTAGTCTAGCAAAGCTTAGTCTAGGTTTTGATTTATTAGTGTATTTAAATGATCTCATTTTTTTTTTATCTTAGTGAACTCCATACCTGAGGTTCTGTGAGCTATGACATTCCTATAGTCAATGAAGATGATGGGACCATGAGAGATGGGGGACTGCGAATCATAAAAGTCAAAGACTGCACCTGTCTGGAGATTTATGTTGCGCTTGTTCAACAGGTGCTTGGCCAAATTGCACTTTATGGTTCTCCTAGTAACGTGGGGTTTATTGCATTTGAGGCGATGAATTAGCGTCATTGTCATGGACTCAACTATAATATAACCATACTTTATTATGATCCTCAGACAAAGAATGGTGGTTTTGTCAACAGCATCTGCTATCCAGGGTATATTCCTGCTTCATGCTCAGAGATTCCAAGATAGGATCCGGATCGAATGTGACCCTGACCAGGATAAATTGGTTAAGAATGACTGACAAATGTCCACAAAAGAAAGTATATATCGGTATTGTTCTAGTTCATTTGATACTAGACTTTATACTGGAGCTTACAAATACTCAAGTTTTTATTTAAATATAATGAACTCCAGCTCAGAAATGGGATCAGATCTCAAGTCTCTGTTGATATGAAGACAGATGAAGGTCAGGTTTTTTTTTCCTTCATTTCTAAACGCACTCTTGGCTATTAAGGTGACATCGGCATTCAGCCTCCAACCTCCACATTTTTTTTGCTAAAACACTATCTGTCCTTGGACATTCAGAGCCCATATAGGTCTATATCTCACTCTTACTTATATAGATCATGAACACCCATTCGTTACCTTTACCAAATATTCATCAGGGTTGTGGGGACGCCAAAGCCAATCCCAGCTGACTTTGGGCAAGAGGCGAGGTACTCCCTGGGCAGGTTGCCAAACTACCATAGGGCTAAAGCAGAGAGAACCATTTAACCACACTTATTTAGAGTAGCCAGTTAACCTAATCTGCATATCTATGGACTGTGGGAGAAAACTAGAACACCCAGAAGAAACCCACGCAGGCACAAGGAGAACATGCAAACTCTATGCAAAAACGTCCAGCCACGAGGTTTGAACCCAAAACCTTCTTGCTAACCACTGCACTGTACAATTCAAAAAGTCCAAAGTTGGCTTTTTAATTGTGATCTATACCCAGATTCAAAGAGATCCCATACCCTGCTTAAATGTTCCTCTGTACGTGTTGTGAAGCCAACCATATATACCCTAAAACTTCCAGTTAGAAGAACACCACAGGACTGAAATCACACAAGCCCCATTACTTCATTATATCACTCTCTTTATGAAAACGTATTGTCTTTCACTCACTCTTCAAAAGCGGTGGTACTAATGGCTTGGGTGCTAATGGCAAACATGTTTAGAAGGGGATCTTATAAGCAGGGATGGGGTGTTAGCTATAGATCTAACGGATCAAAATGGCAGCAATAAACACATAAATAAACATTAAGGCGAGAGATAGTTTTCGCAGAGCCGACAGCGAGCAGTACGGGTAAGTGCTAGGAAGCCAGTAAAAGCTTCTGTCAGAGCTTTAATCGAGTTTCGTCGGCACTTGGAGAGAGGAGGATCTGATTAGATGCGGAAGAGAATGCAGTGATGGATGAGGCAGGCTCTTCTAAACCCTTTGAGCAGCACACAGAATGGCAGCATGGAAACTCCCTCAACACATTGATCTCTATCATTAACCTCCCAGGGCCATATGGCTACAGCTCCATACCACATGTGTGCACTTGCACCCCTCTTTGCCAGCCCTACAGCCGGGCTCTTTCTATCTTGATTCCTTCTTGCATGGAGCCTTTCTTTGTTTGTGTACACTTTTAACCAATCAGAAAGTAGTTAAAAATGAGAGACATGGTGGTGCAGTGGTTAGCTACTGTTGCCTCATAGCAAGAAGGTTCTGGGTTCAAACCTGTCTGCTGACAGATATTTCTGTGTGGAGTTTGCATGTTCTTCCCATGTTTATGGGGGTTTCCTTTGGGTGTTCCAGTTTCTTTTCACTGTCCAAAGACATGAAGATTAGGTCAAGTGGCTTCTCTAAATTGTCTATAAGTTTGCATGGTTGTTCTTCTTTGTATTAGCCCTACGTTAGATTGGTGACCTGCCCATGGGTGTACCCCACCTCAGACCCAGTGTCAGCTGGGACTGGCTCCAGCTCCTCTGCGACTCAGCAGGATAAGTGGTAGATGATGGATGGATGAACGGATGGAACAGTTCTAAAAATGCACTTTTGTAGACGTCATGCTGACTATAATCATGGATTCTGGAACTGAGACTGCGCAGCATGGAAGCTCATGTCCATCAACGGAGTCCTCCTTGTGACCAGACTTCCTTGGCTGGAGAATGCTATATCTACAGCAGCATCTAGAAGGTTCTTCAGGCTGATAATAACCCAGGGCTTGAACTGCTTTTATCCACCAGTAACATGGAGCGGTGTTGACTAGTGAATGCAAAAGTCAGTTAGTCTAAACAACCCCAAGTCTATTTTTTTCTGTCGTGGTTGGACTGGAGAACAAAGACAGGAGGCTCTTTACTGATCCTATAGTATCAAAGGTAAGGGTATATAAGTTGTTCAGTTGGCTGTTATATTTAACATCACTACACTGAGAGACTCAACTGTGCTGTTAAAGTAATCACTGAGGTCATCTTGCACAGCCTACAAAATGTAGTGGCAGTAAGTAAATACATCACTCTGGATGAGCCATATTCCATCGTATTCGAGTCCAGCTATTTTTGGCTGTGGCTCCTTTTGCAAAAGTGGTGATGGAGAAGCAGCGCCCCGAATAAACTAGCCGCTGCTAGTCTATGTCCATGATAATCAAGCAAGTGGTTAATGCCAAACCATTTCCTGTCTGACATGCCTTCAGGCAACTGTTTTCCATTTCTACAAAAAAAAAAAAGAAGATTGATGTAATTAAACCTAGTTCCACTCGCTTTGCCACATATGCCTATAAAACACTCGTCCAGTCTCGTTCTAGTCAAAAATACTTTAAGCATAATCATATAGGCATATGGTAAAAATCGAATCCACATGCCGCTCAACAACAAAAAAAAAAAATCACAAGCAAATCTGCAGCACATGCTAATATCTGGTTGTCAGAAACAAAACCCAGTATACTGCATAAATGTATTGATGCTATTTTAAAAGAGGAAAGTTTAATGCCAAAAGTTTAGAATGACTCATAGCTATAGACAGGCAACATTTCTCAAAGTGATGGAAATATTATACCGGAAAAATAGGAAGAACAGTCTAAATTTCAATATTACAATGTGAAGCTTGAATGAGCAGGTTTTGCTACGAGCTAAAACGTCCTACACCAAAGCACTTAGCTGTTAGCAGCCTGAAGCAGACCTATCATACATTTCAAGGAAAGGAAACAATTCAATGCTGTTTTTTTCATCTGGATATAAATAAACTAAGCTTGTCAAAACTGGTACATTCTAGGTGATCACTGTAAGGGAAGAGAAAGCATGCACTATGGGCTATGATCTATCCTCTTATATTCATTTCAGTTTATTACAAGGCCAGGAAGATTAAAAAGCTCATGAGCTAAAGCCAAGATATTAATGCGCTGTGTGTAAAACAATTAACTTCCAACCCCCCCCCCCCCCCGCATTTAATCAGCCACTGTACATACGAATCCTGTTACACACTTTGAAATGGATTTGGCAGCATCAAACGAACAAACAAATCACATCTTTATCGAAATTAATTAGATGTGTTTTGTGATATCGGTGGTGATACGTTACCAATACAACAAGACAAAAAAAGCTGACTATTAATTTAGTTTTCCAAAACCAAGCTCGTTCTGTGTGGACATCACCAGTAATAATACGCTCCAAAAATAGGCGAAACCCAGCACAACTCCAGTCAAGTCTCGGATTCAGCCAGATTTCACTTGACCTCTTTTCCTTTTTTCAGATGTGTGCAGCCACAGAGCTCTCTACAAAGCTGAGCTTTAACGCTGTAATTGTGGTCAGCTGGGGTAATTTTCAGGGCAGCAGCCCAGCTTTTTTTCTCTCTCCTTTTTTTTGAACGTGAATACGGTTTTGAGCTTTGAGCTTTCAACTCCAAGGTCCGTTTATGTGTTACTGAAGCTATGCTTCGTAGGTCCAACAAGATTGCCGTGTGTTTGACCTTCGTTTCAGAGTCATCAGTGGCAGAGTGGCAAGAGGCAGGCACAGCTGGGTGAAATTGAACACTGCGGGGAATAGCTGAAATTGTCATGTCTTCAGAGAGGAGAGTCTTTGGCAAGAACCTTCAGGAAAGGCAACGTCCTGTTTTCAGACTGCCTAACAACGGTCTGACAGATGGCTTGGGATACCGAGGTGGCCTGTATAAAGCAATGGAACCAACAGCTCTAGATTATGGATTCCAGAGGAGTGCTCACTCTGGCATGCTATGCTGCGTTTCCACGAGCCCTCCTGACATCAGCAAATGGGAACTCTGAGCATCTCGGTGGCCCTGTTGAAGTATGCACAGCATTCCAAGACCCATTGTCTATTTGTGCTCAGCTGCAATCTCTGGACTCTCGCAGAAGGCAGCATGAAATAATACTTATCAAAAGGAACGAGCATATGGCAGACAACAATAGCCTCAGGGACATCTTTGATTCCTTAGCCCGAGCTTTGGCAGGGCCGCCCGAAAAAACATAAGTAACGAAATAAAAGCAATCTGAAGACAAAGACAAAGCTTTTCAGCAGAAAATGCATTCCCTCTTAATAGGTTGCCAATGCACGAGTCATTCGGAAAAGCACTTTGGGTAACCTGTAAATAGCAGTAAGTAAGCTGGGAAGCTTGTTCGCTCTTATATGTGCTGGATTTCATCTTCTTGGATTCATCACCTAAGTCTCCCTTCAACTTCCCTTGATCAGTCCAAAAGTTTGTGATATTCAACAACAAACTGGTGTTTCTCTCACCAAGTACAGCAGGGACCACAAGAAGGACATGGGCGACTCTGAGGAGCTAATTTGAGAAAGACTAATTAAAGTGTCAATAGCAATTAGAGAGTCCTCGTTGAGGGACAGTCTGGGGAAACCTGCCTGCCAGACACCCACAGGCATCTGCCACATTTAAAACGTTTTTACGGGACCTTGCTAAACCAGCGATCAATATGGGATGTGTCATATCAAATGTCATATCTGGTCAACAGCCAAAGCTTTCATAAAATGCTGGATTTATTTGAAGTATCAGAATGTGTGCTCTTTCTTCTGGATAATCTAATGTCTACAAGAAACTTTACGTGAGAAGATAAAAGTATTGATTAAATGGTAAAAGCCCTATGCACCTCAAAGCTTTCTTGTGCTAAATGCTTTGGACTGCAGATCATGTAGATAAACAATTCCTGCTTGCTATATCCTAGACAACAATCGATCACTTATTATTATTATTATTTTTTTTTTTACTTAATATTGAGTTTCGAGAGTCACTGCACAATTGTAGAATACCATAGCAAGGATGCACGGAAATGTTAGCGATAAAAGGTTTGACCGAAAAAAAACAAGAAAAAAAACAGGACTATTAAATCACAAATAGCTTTAAAAGCAATAAAAATTAGAAAGTGATTAAAATGCTGTTTGCTCCCCTGGTCCGGTCACTGGAAATGTGTTTGAACAGTTTGAGCAACAAATCAACATTGAAAAATGTCAGCCATGTGGAACCATTTCACGGTTTCTGCAAGAGACATTAGACAAACGGTTTGTAATGACTGTTCATGCCAAGTATCAAAAGGGGGTACAACACTCAAGCACTTAACCACTATGGCTTTCACACACCACTTGAAAACACAGCATCCCACTCAATATGCAGAATACAGGCCATCCGCTGCCACAGGTTGCAAAAAGAGTTTTTTTAAAAATCACAAACATCGGTGCCACTGCACAAAATATAAACTAAAACCAAAATTAATAATGCTATACAGTACACTGTCTTGGATGTTCAATTCTATAGGCTAATAAAGCATCCAGCTTTGTTGCTGTTTAAGCTCAGGTAAAGAGATTTTATAGAAATAATTTTTTTCATGTACAACATAATACGAAAAAAAAGGGTTATTGACGTTATTGTACGTCATTTTAGTAGAGTAGTAATAGTAATTTTAGAACGTTTATTTTATATTCATTTTTTTTTTTTTTGCGCAATTTTCTTTCATATTGACAGGACTTTGTATTTCTTTCATAATTTTGTTGTATTTAGGAAAAAAAAACAAACGTTTTTTGGTTTGTTTTTTTGGTTTTGACCCAGGGTATCTTGAATTTTGGTTTTGGTTTGAGCAAGCAATTCTAATATTGGTCCATAACTACAGTTTAGGTGATATGAGTAAACACCAAACTATTTCCATTTGCTGGCATCACAAATAAAACCTTTATTCTTCATGCACCTACCATTAACAAAACAATCCTCTGACATTAGACAATAAAAATTGTTTGTCAATTCATAAAATGTTGCCTAAAAATAGAGTGGAACCATTTGACTGAAAGAATACAGCAATTATGCAAACTGCTAGAACATGACAGCTTGACTGAATAGGATGCATGAGGTTTAATTCTAGAAAACAGTGTGACATCTAGAATTAAATGAAAACAGCATGTTAAAGGCAATTCCTTGTAGTTTTGTGTGATGAATTTTTTCATGTTTTGCACTGTTGGCATTGGATGTCACTAGATGAGAAAAATGAATGATAGGAAAACTGGCGTCTATTTTCTTCATCCTATCAGTCTGCGATGAAAAATTCAAGGTTGCGAGACAAAGCAAGGCGAGTACACGGTTTCCAGAACATAGTAGACGTCAAACCTTTTTTTCAAATGGAAACAAAATTCTAAAAACTATTTATACACTGTTCATTTTTATCTTCAATAGAAGTCAATAGAAACTACGAACTCGTGTCAATGCATTTGACAGGCTTGGCTTTGAAAAAAGGCATGGGCTTTGAAAAAAGCATTCTTATTTTTATCTAATGTGACTCACGCCATCGGCAAAGAGGCTCGGGGTGGCTTGCGAACAGCCGAGTGACCAGCTCTGTCTAGGTGGTGTTAGAGCATTCGGTAATGACTGATACCCGGGGCACTTGGCTGCTGGAATGAGATGACCCTGGACACTGAGGGCAAACCCTGGATCAAGAAGCTGTACCTCAGCCAGCAACAAAAAAGCTCTGTCACAAAACAACAAGCACAGCAGCTCTGGCTGGAGCCCATCAGACCAGTGCCCACTCTGCATTACTGCCTCATACTGGCTTGTGGACTGGGAACAGAGGACCTGCTTATGAGGAAAGGGAGTTGATTAATTAAGAGGCAGGCAGAGAGACAGACATGCCGTCTGAGGGTCTAAGCCTCTTTCCTAATATCTGCTATCATCACAACTTATCCACACAGTCCACCCGGGCCCATCGATGGGCCTGAAGGAATCTCTTCAAGCCTCCAAAAGCACACAGAGTTAATTAGGACCGATATCTGAGCTCTCTCCTCCCCACTGGCCCTCTGCACTTACATTAATACATCCTCCTCTTTCCTAACGGAGGCCAGCTAGCAGGGATTACAGAGTGAATATCTTACATTTCATTCCTTTACCATGAGTTATCCTTAACTTCTGCAATAGCTTATTTATCTTGAAAGCCCACCAAGAAAAACAACATTTCAGGGACACAAATCCCTTCTTCAGGGGTGCAATCAATTTCAATGTGATGGCAATAAGAAGCCGTCCTCCCAAAACAAGGACGGAGAGTAATGGGAGTCCATGGAGGCCATGCTCCCCACTCTTGTTAGCGCCGCTCCTGCTTCGGCAGAATGTACAGCAGATCACAGCTAATGTTACCGTTCAGAGCAATAAAAGGTAGCTGCTACTGTTCCTGAGCCCTGGCCTTGACCCTAGATTGCAGAGCGAGTAGGAAGGGGGGTGCAAGGGGGCCCAGCACACACAGTACACACAGCGTGCAGATGCTAGCGCTTAAAAAACAGGCAGCAAAGAGATGGCCTCCAGAGAAACTCAGTGAGCTGGTTAATCACAACCAGATTTGGCGCATTAAGATGGAAACAAAACTCAGACAGCTTGTAAAGTTTATGGCTCCTAGATCTGTGTGGGTGTGTACGTACAATGTGTGTGTGTGTTATACAGTTAAAGTTCTTCGCCAACTGAAAATAGGGATGAACAAATGCAATACTGTCTATACAGACTGGATTTAATCTTGGACTCAATCCACTAATATATTTTATGCAGACCATGAAGGCTCTATTGTCATATCACCATAAGCATAATTTATGGCTTAATGCCGGCATGTTGCTATGTTTTTGCATCTGCACGCTGCTGTTACAGTATATGTTATATTTGTGGTCATAAATTAATATGCTGTGTTAAAGTAGAAGGAACGGCGTACAAGTGAGTGTGACGTTCCAAATAATTTTTAGATTGCTGTCATTCAACAGAAAATTTTGTCCGCTACTAAAAATCGATAGGAAATCTGTAAATCATAGGTTGTTATGCTGCACTGTGCACACTCTGTTGTTAAAGGGAATGAAAAGAGCTGATCTGATTGGATATTGCAGCAGGATGAGTAACTATACCTCTTAAAGCGTTTAAACCCGTCCCCTTTTTTACGATTTAGCTGGTTTGCACCATGTTTCATCCCTGAGCTAATGGGAACAAAGATTCTGAATGTATATAATACACCATATTTACACATGCACTACGATGACTAAAGTGGAGCCTGGTGTGTTTGCTGAAAAAAAACTAAGATCTGATAGGTATATATCCCACCTGTGACATTTTACTTAATGATTCATCTTGGTCACTGTTAAAATATATATCGTATTAGTCTCTGATATTAGTCAGTACTCTAGTATTAACAATAAATCAACCGGATCAGTGCAACCCTAATTACACGCTTTTGTTAACAGTGAACAAGAACAACACTCTTACCTTAAGAGGAAATGAATGATGAGACCAAATTGTGTCAGGAAGCAACACCAATTCAAGGAAGCAGCGCATAAACAGAGAAAACACAAACGAGTTAGAAACACCACCGTGAAAATGCATCCACATCCCATGTAACAATATATGAAACACAACCCATATCCCCAAGCTAGAAGAAATGAAGGGTCTTTTTTGTTTTACACTTTGTGCCCTCACAAAAAGACATCTTTCACGTGTCTGCTAAGGCCATAAATCACACAGAATGGCAACAGAAGCGAAATAGGAGCCCTTGACCAAAATTAATCCCATTTAGTAGAGTGCTGATGAAAAGGATGGCAAGATCAGCAGTGCTGCATGAGATATAAAAAAAAGTGCTGCTTTTAAAAAATGTTCTGAACCACTGCCTTCATCTTGTCATAGTAGGAAAATCCGGGCAGCCGTCAGATTGTTTACTGTTGGTAATTAAATTTGCGTTAGCTTAAAAGATTAGTGCTATCTCTAGCTACACATCACTGGGCCAGTGCTTGGGTCACACAAGTGATCGAACGTGGCTGCGGAAATAAGTGAGCCACATATATACGATGCGTTCATGACTGAGTAGCGTGAAGACAAGTCTCCAGGGAGTCACAGAGGTATGTGTCAGGTGTTTCCACATGAGTCAGTTTTGACATCCCCTGCTTCTATTATATTGGGTAACTGTAGTAGCGGAGGTCCAACGGTTAAAGCTGTGAGTTACTAATCAGGAGGTTGGGGGTTCAAGTCCTCAGCTTCTGAGCAAGGCCCTTAACCCTCTCTGCTACTTTTCAGCAAACTTCCTAACTATGTGAAAATATAGTGGAATATGATATATGTGAAAAATGTCACTGTGCTGTAATGTATAAGTGACAAATTAAGGCTTCTTCTGTATCCCACGCCATAGCGGACCACACAGAGAATTACGACTAACATCATGACATCAAGCAGATTTAATTCATCTTGTAATGAAATTAGAATGAATGCAAGGCCACGAGGCCCTCGCTAGGAAGTGCACTGAAAGCTGGGAAATCAAGGCCCATTAGAAGCAAAGGGCCTTAATGAATGCCAAGGGTGAGCATGTTCACATGAGAATGTCATTTATATGACCCGGCATGAGAGTGATAATTAGTGCAGCAATGCGGAGCATTCATCAAGCCAAAGGGCATGCTTGTGAGCTCAAACTGATTGGGGCAAATAGACAAAGAGAGGGGGCACCTTTTCCCATTGTACATGCCTCAAGCAATTCCTTTCAAGCTGGTGGTCTTAATGCTGAAATCTCTTACTAAACGACACACATGAGGAAAAGGAGAAGTGTTCAACTAAACTGTATGAAGGTCCAGCTACATAAAACTCCTTGTTTACAGTGGTCTGCAACTAACGTGACTAAATTTCAACAACAGTTACCTTTATTGCTTAACCATTAATAATTAGGTCGTGGCTATGTTATCTTTTGTTTCATAATGGTGCTTTCATATTGACTAGTACAATAGATAGATGACGCATATTATTTTTGAATTTAGAAAAAAAAGATCTTCTGTCTGTTTGCCTTTAAACGTTATAACCATCAAGATATTTGATCATTGTCATAAGCTTGCTTATCAGATAATAATATTATTAAAATTACAGAAACTCTGTTAAAACTCATCTCTTATGATGTAATCTCTCTAGCCTTGTAAGTAATCTCTGATCTGACGAGCTGCTAGGTTTTGTCGTTCATATACTGTATTACCTGCCCCACTCTGAGTACTTGGTTTGGTTCAATAAAATCCTTGGCTGATTTTGCATCTGGACCGTGGTGCTCCAGATATGATAATCTCCATTTAGTGCTTTAAAGTATTTTTTATGGCCTTCTAAAGTGACTCTTAAAGTTTCGTTGAAGATCCACACATCAGAAAAGGTTCTAAGTTTGGAGACTTAGTTCAGTTAGTCTATGAAAGCTAAATTAAGAGTTAAATAAGCACTGCTTGTGAATTGCACTTGACAAACTGCACTTGACATTTTTGTACTACCAATATAACCCAATCACTCACTCAGCAAACTTAGTTCACTGACTTCACATAGCATTCTTGAATGAGGAAACAGACAGAGGACCTATTCAAAAGTCCATTGAATATTTCTAGTATTTCAGGGGCATTGTTCTGCTTGAGCCGGGAGCAACTCTATTTGCGAAGAACACATGCAAGAACCTCAAATCTACATGAAAGCAACTCTTTCCTGCTGTGCTCATCACATTCTCTTTAACCCGCATCCCTGTGGTACACCAGCACCAGCTACAACTCATCTAACATGTACACGACTCAAGCAGGCCTTGGTTCGGATTTACTCCACGGCCTTAGCGTTTGCTTTACTGGTGATCATAGCAGCTATTCCACAGGGCATGCTTCACGTTCAAGGTCCACTATGATAATATAACTATATAACTATAATTCAACCAAATGAATGCCCCTCCCTTACCATTTCTTTCCAAGTGTGTATTAGACTGTAAGGTGGCCATCAGGTGGCCATAGTGTACTTCTAATACTTGCATTCACACTCCCTTGCCTTTTCCATGCTAAATAATAAGTATGATCCTACATGTTTCAAAATCTGGGTTCTCAAACTTGCTAGCCAGCACTAGCAAACACTGATTCCTCTTCTTCCTTTATTTTCCTTTTTCCTTCCTTCTGGTAGTTCCTTCCAGATTCACGCTGCCACTTGTGAAAATGCAAAACATGGAAGGTGCTTTCTTGAGTTTTGTCCATTCACATGCTCCTCTAGCGGCACAACATGCTGGCCCCGTGGAAGCCAGTTCCCACTCCCTATATCGACATAAAGGGCTCATTCTAAGCTTACGAAAAACACAACAATTAATACTTACAAGCTATTATACACTAATGAAAACACACTTACAGTATAAATACTTAAAAAGTATATTATGGAATATATACTCCTGCTAATTTCTGCTAATAGAGACCCTCAAAATCCTACATACAGTAGTGGATCTTTTTTCTTCATGGCGCCATCAAGCATGACTTGGACTTTTCTGCTATTCTGTCTCCTTGTCACCTGTTTGATCATCTCTGCCCAAAATAGGCTTCCATATGTTAAGCGCAAACACACTGACGCTCTTTGCAGCATTAGAATTGTTGATTCTCTGATGCTTCACAGCTGTGACAGCACAGTTGCTGCATTCACCAAATTTTGAGAGAGGGAACAAATTCTTGCTGTCTATCGACATCTGCCCATGTCCACGCCATATAAAGTGATTTGTTTGCAAAATTGATGACAGAAAATTACAGGATCTGATGGATTTTGTTGTTTGGGGGTGTGTGAATAAAAGGATCAAATAGCGGAAGAAGACAAACAGGCACATAAACATGCATCATACAATGCAAGAAATGCACCACTGTGTACTTTAGTATGCAATTTGCATCTGTTAAAGAACATGACGTGTACCCTTAAAACTAATTTAAGGTACCAAATTAGATGATGAGATATTCAGATTAACATTAACATTAATAACCATGGTTGCACACCACTGTGTACCAAATGATTTTAAAGAAACCAACATTTACATTCTCAGATGAAATATGGATAGTAATGACTGTAGTGACAGGTAATGATATAGCTTAGTACCTCTCTAAGTGCACATTATAGATAATATAGCAAACCAAAAATGCTGAGAAAAAATAAATAAATCCCCAAATGTTAGTAGAAATAACATTCAAGTATGAAGAATATGGAGTAGGCTCGAAATAAATGACTTGACATGCATCACATCCACCATTTATTTTCTCTTTTTGTTCATCAACCCAATTGTCTGGAATAAATGGCACTTCTGCATGCACTACAATTTAGCAGCTCCTAAAATACACTGCGTGTCTGGTTTATTTCCTGCAGTCGGGTTGAATCAGAGTTGAAGCTTTTGCTTGCTGCTAGTTGACCAAGACCACCTTGCTCAAAGTCTCCCATACTGGTTGTTTTGCTATGCTGTCACCTGCCTAAACAACCTGCACTGACAGGGAAACCAGATTTCCAGTCAACTGGATTAAACACTGCATATGTGAAAGCAGCCTGAGCGTGTCCATACTCGGTCATATGGTGGGTTGATGGGTTTTTCAAGGCTTTAAGCCAATACATATATTTTGACTTGATATATACCAGCCAAAAGCCAATACCGGATTGCGATTTAAATTCCTTCTTTTGGAAACAAAGGTTACACTAAAATAGCAAAATTGTATTAACATTTTTAACACATTAATGCTTTTCACATAGGAGGCGACAATCCCTGTCCTGAGTAAAGTGGCGCGAGTGGATGAACAGACTTTCGCACACGAGATGAGTACACACCGGAAAGGTTATCAGCTTAGCCTACATTTCCTGCTTTCTTAGTTAACTTAGTAAATATTGAAGCATAATGTGGTAACATGGCAAGCTAACAAATAACTACCATGGCTTTACTGCTACTGTTAAACTGCCATTTTTCTCACTAGGTATCAAATGCTACAGGTGTGTACAGATGTATTCTAATATCTAGAATTGTAAACTGTATGTAAGGATATATACTGCCTTTTCAATATTAAAACTGCTTTTGGGAACTTATGTAAGCAATTTGAGGTATAATAAGAAGAAGAACCTTCTGACGGACAATCACGTTCCAAGGAATACTGGTAAATATCTTTCTGTAATATTAAAGGCTTGAAGATAGATATTAAACCAGTGTGGTGGTGTTATTTTTGGCTGTTTGCCAGAAATTCAGGCGCTCTTCCAGGTGGTTTTTCATTTTCCACAGGTTTTCAAACATCCCTGTAGAAAACAATACTGTTGTCCAAGTAACAAGTCGATCAGCTGTATACACAGGAGTGGCTAATTATACCAATTATGTCAGTCTATATAAAGCATCGCATTACAGCAAATGCCTGAGTCTTCACCAACTGATGTTTAACATATAGTAGTATAAGAATTTTTTTTTAACACAGCTGTGCTTTTTATAAAATAAGTCTTAAGTCTTAAGTATTAGTCTTAATACATTTTCAACAACAGACACAACCGACAGCAGCTTCACTTTTACAAACTTCATGTTACTACTATGGATGTTTTTGAAGGCAGTATTACTTAATTGAACCAGCAAACAAAATAAACCACTGAGATTGTTTTAGTCCGTTTCAGATTTTCGTTCCACTTAAGACCTATACATTTACAGTAACCTAATTCCAGCATCAACAAAGATCTAGGACCAGTGAGAAGCTACGGTCTCCCTCCTCCCAGATGCCGAATCCGTGCCAGCTACTTGAGCTGCCAGTCACACAAAACAGATAAAACAGAACATAACTGCCCCTGCATGTGGAAACCTCAGAGACATGAAGATGCAACATCTTCACCGTTTAGTATCGGGCCTCAAAAACAACCAGCTTACCCAAGAATGTGGCAAGAATACTCCTACACTACTGCTGGCCAGCTGATTTCCTATTTAAATTCAAAATCATGTCTATAGCTTTGGTTCCATGCTACAAAATATCCCCCACACCCCTCAATCTCTGTGGAAGTTCTCTGAAAGTGGAACAACAATGACGGAAGCGCTGATACACAGCCGACATCTTCGATAATCTTGGTACTGACTGAAAATGAGCTATCGCATTAGGATCAGGGCTGGAGAAAATGGAATGAGAAGAATCTATCACAGAGTCATCAGTTTTATAGGGCATGCGGAGAGTGTTGGTGCACTACAGAGTTCAGACCAGACTACTGGTGAGAGCACAGCGCCACGCTCTCACTGGCACCTTCATAATTTATGAACTCTATTATTTTACCAAAACAAAAAAGTTTAATGCTGCCAGAGTAAAAAAAAAAAAAAAATACAGATGTTTTCCTGAAATATGAACTTCGTCATCAATCATGATGTTGTGGAAGATTAACAAAACATTAAAGCTCAGTCAAACTAGACTTCAACTGGTGCTAAAATAACTGAGAACATGTTGACATGCAGAACTGGCCTAGTGCTTAACCCTGGGCAAGCATTTTTTTTCCATCGTCACTGTTAAAATGGAGCTTTAAGGATGTCAAAAGGAGTGAAATTTTCACAGTGCAATTGTTAGAAGTGGGTTATATGACAAAAATATCATTTCAGAAGACGCTTCTACAATACACAATATGCATCATGATGTATAGTTTTGCTAACAATCTGCCAGTAAACAAACAGTGTTGCTTTGGAAATCTGAACTGTATCTGTAATTCAATTTTCTGTATGTTAACATAAAATCGGCTATTTACAGAGATTGTAATTGTTGTAATTTTTTTTTTTTAATTCTATAAAAATGTATCGTGATACCAGAAATATTTTAGAAAACATATCACAGTATTGTTATTAAACCAGTATATTGTCCAGCCCTAGGGCAATTTCTGTACAGCTTAGAGAGGCATTAATGTTGCCCACTGGAAAATGATAAACGTCTACTAAATCTACGCACGTTTTTCACAACATGAGCAAAACTGAGAGAGAGAATATGAAATTTTTAGAATTATACTTTAAAGGTAGGATTTACACAGATAAAGTAGTTTCATATATTCTGTATGTCGTTCAGTACTGAATTTTTTTCTGATAAATATTTTGGGTCATATTTTAACCTAGTGCAAAACTAAAGGAACACAATGCATGTGTTGGACAACTGACAACATCTGTGAACATGTTTAAATTTGATTTGACATCAAACCGTTCCTTCAGGAGTTATTAACGCTAATTAGCAGAAAGTACAGCTAATGTTACTAATAGTACAAAGAGTTTACAAACTACATTCGGATTCACTTTAATTTCATATGTGTGTTAAAGATAACACAAATCCAGATGTACTTTGGCAGTGGAACTTGTGGCAAGGAAAAACTCCTTGAGACATCATGAGGAAGAAACCATGAGAAGACCGTTCTCTTCTGGGAGATGCCAGACAGTGGGATTATAAATCATTACAGTATACATGTGTAGAACAGTGCAAATAGTACTAAGTGTCCTGGGAGTCACATTGTCAGTCCTGGGATGAGCTCAGCACAGCCTTTATGACTTCAGCAGCAGTTCTAAGGTACTACAGAGTGCAGTTAAGATTCTCCACTAAAGCAAGGGAAACTTTGAAATCTTTAGGAGATCCATGTGGTACCTTCCATAGTAACAGAAGCTGAGTAGAAAGTGCAATAAGCTCCAATCAGAAACAGCATCAGGATGAATCTACAAATCGGATCATCCTCACAATTTGTCCCTGCATGATTTCCTTCTCTTAATCATCTATGATAAAAATGTTGGAAGCTTACAAAAATGTCTCGCAGAACAAATATCTGAAGATGACATGAGGCCTACATATATTGTGGTACGTTTTCGCTTACACCTTGTTATTGTTCTGAACAATATGTACAAAGATATTTGAGATCCATTTTTAAAATGCAGTGTTTTAATATTCCAATGAATTTCATCATTCAGCTTCAACTCCATTTGAATGAATGAATCAATCAATCAGTCAGGCAATCAATCAATCAATTAATTAATTAATGAAAAAATTTTATTTAAGACCCTGCCAGCAGCGTAACTGACACAGTCATAAATCTTCATCTTTAATCCTTTGTTTAATCCTTTGTCCAGTCTCATCTTTTGTATCCTTATAGACCATTCTGTCGTAAAAGTAGATTTCTAGCAACAGTCAAAAAAAGTATTTCTCCTAACAAAGATTCAACTTTTATTTTACTCATTCTTCCAAGTCACATATCTAGTATCTTGTTGGTCCATATTTGTTTTTACAGATAACATAAGGAAGCAGACATTGCAGTTATTTTGTCATGTTCACAAACAGAAGGCTTGGGAATCCCGTCTGTCCAGACCTAGTTGACATGCACAAGCCAGAAACAGCTCAGATAGTCCTTCATCAGATGGCTGATAATATTTTGTCAAGCCTACTCATGAACCCATGCAGGCTTTTCATCCAGTACAATTTGTTGAAGCTGCAACTGTTTGCCATATAAAACAAATGAGGGGCAAAAAAAAAATGAAAGACCAACATGAAGGCAGCTTAAAAAACATGACATTAAAGCTTGATGAAGTGGAATATCCTTTTAAGTTTGGTAATTAAATGGCACATCAAGCAGCTAAACATCACTAATTTAGGATAGGTTTTAAAGATGAAGTGCAATTGACCATCAAAAACATTTCCTTTATTTGAATATCAGTCCTATAGTCTATAATGTTTCTTCTGCCCCTTTTGTTCGAGGTTATTTGCCTTAAACTGCCTGGGGGGTGGACGACTAGAGACAACAAACACCAGTTTCAAATTTGATAAATATTTTGGAGGACCAAATGAACCCAGGCTTGAGGTATCCAGGTTTCCCAGGTGGATGAAAGCAGAGCTGTGGTCCACACTTCAGTGGTTTGTTTAGTTAAAGAGCTTGGCTTACAGTGACGGAGATTAAATCAACACCAGACTAATGCCAAATTGCAAAGTAAAGGCGTGACCATGAACAATACCCTATTGCTAGGTTAGAGGACAGCCTAGAGTCAGAATCTCTCAATTCTCCACATCAAGTAAACCAAAGAAATCTCACTGAAAAACCCAGACATCTTGCTTTTTTTCCCAGAGAGCAATATGTCTTCTCTTGTTGACAGGATGAAAGCTGTGGTTGCCATCTCTCAGCTGTCATGTACAATAGAGAATGGGTCAAAAGTCTCATCCGATACCTTTCCTACTGCAGCATTGCTGTCACATTACGCCTCACCTTGGCCAAAAACGGCACCCTGTCTGTTCTGAATCCTAGCTGTCGCTCTGTCAGAGAAAAAGGAAATGAGACTGAAGACATCCCTGATGCTGTGCTCCCAGTTGCCAGGCGATTTTGGAAGCAATTTTCGGCGATGTTTTCCTACGTGAAATATCGCTATTTATTACGGGCATCTTTATAATACTCGCTAGTCGGCCAATAATTCAAAGAAGTGCTCAACTATTGGCTTTTCCTTAGTTAAACAAAAAAGACGTATTCATGCATTGTTGTTTCAGGTTGAAAACACATCGAAACACTTCAATTTTCAACAGACGGGTTAAAAACTAAATTCCCAGCTTTAATGCCTCTCTAAGCTACCCAGTACTAAATAATAAATCTGTGTATATTACAATATTTTAAAACTATTAGACACTTCACCATGGGCTACTTAATTAGATAGATGAATTAGGACTCAAAAAAACATTGACCGATTGAGCCTGATTAACATGGGAGCGTATTGGATGCGGTGCCATGTGAAATATTTACTGTATTCATTCATCTAATTGCTGTAACTTGGTCAGGATTATTAGGATTTTAAAGGTCCACTATGTAGGATTTTGAGGGTATCTATAAGCAGAAATGGTGTATATATCCATAATATACTTATGGAATTCATAAGTACCTTTTCATTAGGGTATAATTATCTGTAACTATGAATCACTGAGTTTTTATACACTTAGAATGAGCCTTTAGATATAAATAGAATTTATATGTACATAGGGAACGGATCCACCTCCATGGAGCCGCCATATTGCGCCAGAACAGTGGCCCAGAACAGGCAAACCTCTAGGGAGTGCCTTCCACGTTTTGCGTTTTCACAAGTAGCAGCGTGACACCGTCTGACTGATCAGAATTACTTTGGGAGTGGGTATGAACTGTATGGATAAAAAAAAAAGTCCATTAGCTACCTCTACAATTAACCATACAAATGATATAAAAGTGGTAACATTCCATTAAAGCAAAAGAAAGTTTAACTGTAGGCTGGCTTAATCTAGTCTTAAACTGGGAAGCATGGTGGTATAAAGGGTGTTATTGCCACCTCAAACTTCCCCAGGTTAATCCATAGCTGTCCATATTTCATTTCATATATCTCATGTTTTTCTGGGCTACCTCTGTATTGTTTTTTTACTGTTTTGTCCGACCTCCCAAAAACATGCCAATAGGTGGACTGGCTACACTAACCTTCCACATCGGAAGTTACGTTTAAATACAGTTTGTCAAGCAAATTGTAAAGTATGGGTGAAAGAAGAAGGATGCAAGTACAGATGTTCCATGTAGTATTTACTAGGGAAATCTACAATTGGAAATGTGGGAAAGAGGTGAGGTCAAAATCAGGAAATGGGTATAAAAGGGCAAGTTAATCAAGAACTAACACAAAACAGGTACACGAAATTGGATAACAAAGCAAAGACAGGAGAGGTGCAAAGACAGGGCTAGACCAAAAACCAAAACAAAAACGAGGCGTGGGAATCAATGACAGCAAAGACTACTGACTGTATTAGTAGATTAGTCTATGGAACTACTAATTCCTGGAAAGACAAAAAAGATAGAGCAAGAGGTCTTTACCTCGAATATGCCTCAAGTTAATTTAAGTGGAAATGTTCAAGCCAGAAAGTGGCCTGAAATGTTTATTTCAATATTTTTTGGAAAGCAGTATTTCTGATGCTTCATGTAGCATGAATGTATGATATACAGTCCAACAGCAGAAGGTGTAGTGTGACCATCTGATAGGCACTAGGATCAGTTCCAGAGATTTTACATAGAAGTGGAAAATCTTCTGGTCAGGAAATTCCCCGTGTGCCAACCCCAGTTGAGTCAGATCTCATTTACTTCACACCTTTCTTCAGCAATCCCAATTTATACAGCTGCTTCCTCCAATTGGGTGATCACCCAACGAACCCCTTTACTCTGCCTCTTCTTTCAATTTGCACCATCCAAACCACTAAACAGCACCACAACAAATACTTGATTATAAAAAAAAACCTTAATACAACCTATATTTGTTCCATCCATGTGGGAAAAAAACCCACACCCACAGTAGTATTGACAAGATTTAACTATCATTAGAATCAAGTGCAGAATCTCAGAAATAAAAAAAAAAGAATGATGCTTGTATCGGTCTGCAGTGTGTCAGAAACTTAAAAAGTCTCTCCAACACAGTTAATCACAGATGTTCTCAGAGATTCCCACTAAGGAAACTGCACACTGTAAATATAAGACGCCGCTGAGCTGCAGCCAATAAAACCTGAAACGTACTGATCCTGCGATAGCGTCCAAGACGGATCCAAAAAGGCCCCCTGCTAAAGAAAATACAGCGATCAGCCGTACCGCCTGCTGTGCAGGAATGCAATCAATTTTACTGTTCTACTTCTTTCACACTAACATATTTCAATAACATTGAAAATAATAATAGAAGCAGTGAAAGCTTCCAGATGTTGACATTCAAGGACTGGAAACTCCAGACCACAGATAAATATTTCACTATGAGTTCATACAATTTATTGTTTTCCTGCTTTAATAGCAAGGTCACTTTCCACGCTGTGAAATCTGAATTCTGGTTTAGATGATGTTGATCATTAAGGCTCGAGTGGGTGCGCCCTTAGAGATGTGACCCCCGACTTCGACTTCCCCCAGCTCCCTGAGGAACAACGAAGGAGAAAACGAACACTATTTCAGTAGCTGACACTGCTGCATACTCGTCCCAGTGGACAACTTGAGATGTTAACCTGTGTGGTGTTTTACTCAGGGAAAACACGATGACTGAGGGTGATGTCAATGGCAGAGTGAGAAAAGCTGCCCCCAGGGGCTGTGTGCCATGTAGTGTGCATGAATCCTCATGCAGTTTTTCACAGAATAGCCAAATAAATAGTGGAAGTAAAACTCTGGGGATCTCACCTTTAGATTTTTTTTATTTTTAACGTGTCATAATGCAATTAAGGCGGCATGGTGGCACAGCTGACGGAGTTGCTGCCTCATGGCTCGATGTTCATTGAGTTGCTGTCCATGTACTTTCCCATGTCCTATATAAGATAATAAATGCAGTACTACAATGCCATTACGTTGCCCTGTGTAAATAGTGAATAAGAAGCCATTTAGGAAGGTAGATTTGGCCTAACTGGGTCAATTGACCTAAACAAAGTCGGGTTGAATATGTCAGGATCATCGGAAGACCTCAGCATACTTCCTGTGGAAATGATATTGTGTTGGATTCCATGAAAAACATGGTGCAACTGCAGAGAAAATAGACATTGTGCCAAGAACTCGCTCACCGTCGAGTGCGAATGGCAGCTGGGAAAAGTAAACGGATGAACATGCTATGCGACCAAAGCTATGATTGGTTGTTTCAAAACAAGGTGTTCCAAAGCTATTCAATCTTAGTAATCATCAGTCTTATTCCTGTAGTCGTGAAAATTGTCATGAAATTTAAATAGCACCACCTGCAGTGCTGGAACACTCGCGTATGACAGCTAATACGAAAACGCAAAGAGTTTGCAAGCTTATAATTTCGCTGAGGCGACTTCAAATACTTTCAACCATCGTAGATGTCTCCTCGGGATTAGTATGCTGAAGACTTAAGAATGATTAAATACAAATGAACCAAAAATATTTATGATAAAAATGTGATCCTTTTTCACTGCTTTCCAATACTTTTTTGCGCTACTGCTAATATTTGTTCTGTAGTAATTGTGTAAATAAAGTTTCACTACAATGCAAGAAAACTGGCAACTCTATCTCATGGTGTTAGGTTATAGGAATCAAAAATCTAATTCATATTTCGGAACCAGAACTAACCAGAGACATTCGGTACATTTTCAATTTAAAACAATGACAATACAAAACAAACAAACAAAACCCCATAAGCTTATGTCCAATGAAGCTGTTTTGTGTATCGATGCATAGAAAATCACTACGTATCAAAAAGATGATTATTTTTTCCAGTCCTAATAAATACTTGGCAGATTTTTGCTTCATTTGTTCTGTCCAATAAGCACACTACAGCAAATCGGCATCCTAATATGAGATTGAACCGAGCTCCCAAAAAGGAGCCTGTCATTAAAGTCCACTGTTCCTGTGCTATTCATTAAAAGATAAGGCCACATGGTCGACCGCTTCTTCTACGTGAATCAGCTTCGAGTCGCGAAAACAAGGCTATTAGGGAGGCTGATGGACACTTTAAATGACATGAGTTAAATCATTTCCTCATTATGCCTTTCAAATGGAGCACTCGGCTGAAGTTGCTCCTGTTAAGATAAGTAAGCTTAAATTTTTAATATGTTCTCAGCGGCTCTCTCTAATAGGCAACCTGTAACCTGAGAGCTTCATGGAATAATTAACACTAACTAGTTGAAGACCAATTATTCCTGTTAAACATTTTCTCCCTCACAAGAAGACAATTTGCAGGCTGAGATTCCTGCTACGAAGTACTGAGAAAAGTGATTTCTCAGAAGAGCAGGGAGATGATGAAGAAGACCGCAGGTACATCTCACGGTGATTAATCAGACAATCAGAGCACTCTACAGAGAGGATTCACAGGAACACATGGAGGACAAAGGTCAAGTCCATAACCCTGTGGACCACCTGATACATGTTTGAGTTCAGAGTAATGTAATGTCATTAGCGTATGCCTGGGAATCACCAGTTAGCAAAGACTTAGCTTTAATTATAAATTATATATTAAGTTTCATTAATTATACATTTTAAACATATTATAACCATAACATAACCTCGAGTTGTTGTATAGTGAATAGTTGTCCGATTTTAACCATTACAGTCATTTTGTTTTCTCTCTCTCTCTCTCTCTGACAGCTTCTCTCTCTTTTACTTACTTACACCTCTACTCAGGACAAGAAGGATTATAACTGATTCTGCTGAACAATCAATAATGCATTGGGTTTAATAAATAGAGCAAGTGCAGTCTAGCTTTAATGGAAGCAGGTACATAATAAGTTCCCTGCTGTTTATTCCACCTGCATTAATTTTACTTTATGAATTTAATTTTAATTTATGAAATGTGTAAACATGCATGTCCAAAAGTTCTGCGAAACAACCTAAAGTGATCAAGACTCTGAAAACGTAACTTCATAGTAAGTACTCATTATACATAGGCACATAATTATGAACTGTATTTTTGCATCTCTAGGCTGTGTTGAGTTGCTCATTTCACAAAAAAACAATATGCCAATAAGATATAGGCAAACATTCTTAATGAGATATATGATACGAGATAATATCATTTATATATACATACATATATACAATATATATATATATACATACATACATATATATATACACACACACTACCAGTCAAAAGTTTATAATTCAATTTTTTTCTTTATTTGTATTACTTTAAAAGAGACTGGATAATGATGGACTGTTGTTTCTCTTTACTTAGGTGAGCGGTAAAAAGTTATTATAAAAGGTTATTAGTGGAATTTCTTTCCTTCTTAATGCATTTGAGAGCAACAGTAAATAGTAAATGATAAAAATA
>JAQQZR010000011.1:7995650-8008026 GCA_030068235.1 Notoglanidium macrostoma | reverse complement strand
AAACACAAGCTTACTAAGTGAAATTGTCTGACAAGATGCAAATTAATTAAACGTCCATAACAAATTCTGTTGTTGCACTACATGTTTGGCAGCACTAACACCACTAAAGTGTCTCCCTAGTGCTTTATGGGAAGGCCACAGTGGAACTCTTTGAGTGTTTACTGAGAGCCCAGTGCTGGTAGCCAAGAAAAGTTAAATGACTGTGATTGCCTCCTGGAGCTGATAGATGGAATCTAAAGTACTGATTACTGACACAGACCTATACCCATTCATTAGAGCATCACTTCACACTGTGCCAACCATATTTTACACAACTTCAGAGAGAGGAAGTGGTGGAGAGAGCCAGATTGGGCTCACTCGTGTGGGGCAATTTAAAATGCATGAAATGAAATTCTATAAGTTTGATTTTTCATTCAAACAGGACTGCAGTAGGGCTGGCCGATAAGCCCATCTAATAGTGAGATTGAGATATGTTATGTCACAGTACACATTTCACAGATATCACCAGTACTTTTAGAACACTCTGACGTTACTCATAGCTGATCAAATGATATGTAAGGAATAGAACATGTTGGGGCATGATATTACAGAAGAAAAAAAAAACAGCAACAGACTTGTGTGATATGACCTGTCACAAACTGGAGTTAGTGTTACTACCCAAAAGACAATTATTTTCCAAAATCAGCACATTTTTGATCTTCTTACAACACAGCAGTTTGCCAACAATTACATTTTTTTATTAATGAATGACACGCCATACTTTTCCTCCATTCTGAATGGCGTTTAATCTTGTGCTGACACTGGAGACTCTTTCCATAAGCATTACAGAAAACTTTGAGACATAAACAATTATATATTTTTTCATTAAGTAACGGCATCTGATTGTAGAGCATGAATTAACCGTTACTATAGAAACAATAATATATTAGCATGCCCATGGCAAACAATACTTTTCAGGAACATATCTTTTGACTTAAAATATGAAATCTCATTAGATGAAGATGAAAAGGAAGAAGGGATGCCAATTTTAGCAGAAGCACCATTAATGGGATTGTAAAGATCCATGTGAGCTAGCTAGCCTGCTTGCTGACGTGCTGGAAAATGAATGTGGCTTCTTCGGGATATATTTCCTAAATGTGACATTTGGTCACACTGCATCTGAAATGCCACTTACTCAATATTAATTTCTTGATTATAGAACTGTTGTATAAAAGCAATAACGCTCATGCGGTTATACCTAATATCAGCATGGCTGTGTTTTGCTGCAGGCATGAACCCGCAGGGCGAGTGCCATAGGTAATCACAGTTCTGCCAGTAAATGTAACATTCAGTACTACCACACTCTTGCTTGTGTAATATTGCTTAATTGAAAATGTCCTTAGGTATTGTAACCTAGTGAATACATAAATGCTATCAACCCAAGTAATTATAATTTCAAAAGTGTAAGCTTGAGTTTCTAGCAACGTGTATGAGAGATAAAGCAGCTGCAGGGCCAGTAATAAACTCCATTAGAGGCACTCTGGCGTTTCATTTTACAGTCAAAAATAACCTAAGATATTCAGATTTTTCCTTTCCCTTTGTAACCGCCAAGTTACACATCACCTTTCATATTGAGCTTCCTCTGAGGAGAAGCAGAAGCTCAGACCAAACTGTGGTCACGCTGATTAACAGGAGTGCAAAGAAACTTCAGCTGCCGGTTAGTGCCCCTTTTTTCCCCGCTGAATGTCGAGGTCTGACTGAACGTCAAGAGACAGCAGTCAACTCCTCCGAGGCGAGGGAACTTTTTTCGGAAAGGCTTTTTGACGGACTGCATTATAACAAATCACAATGAGAGTAATTAGCGAGTGAGAAAATCTGTTCGATTCTGTTCGGGTCTCTTTTCTGCTGGTGATGGAAGACGTAAAAGTTTTGTGACAATGGTTCTTCGGCATGGCTGCAAATTCTGAGTTGCAACTAATCCAGAAAAAACAGAATGACAGGCTGTAAAGGCAGATTTATGCAAAAGACAAAAGAAATACAGAGCAACCGTCTGGCATGTACGCTGAACAGAGAATCAGGACAGGCTACAGAAGACAGATGTTTCCTTCATGCCAAATAATTACTTCTGGCACCAAGGGTGGGGATTAAATCCAAATCCAAACTAGTTATGCTCCAATACATTCGACAAGTGACGAGAAAAGAGCATTCAATTTGAGTTAAGCCATTGTATCCTTTGGAGACCGTAGCTTGCCTTTTAGTCTTCAGTCGTAGTGCTAAGGGCAAACTGTGCAACCATAGGAAGGAAGTGAAAAAACGAAAAGCTCTGAAGCTGTGAAAACAAATGTGAACATTCAGGCAAATGGCTACCAACAAACGCACCAACAGCTGCGTCAATTCCTTTTTCATCTCAATAGACGTCTTGTTATTCTGCTTCTCAAAGGCATTCCTTATGTACTGTTCTCCCAACACTTTTCTCTCACTGTTAAATTTCAGGAATATACATTATCCATGTCAGAGAGGAACGTCTGCACCAACTAAGAACTTTCACTTGCCTTGTTCTGCCAAAGACCAATTTACAAACCAATAACTCAATACATTTCTTGCGTAGAGCTTTTCATTGTCTGCACCCTTCATTACTATAAATCTTTAATATGTCCAGAAACAAACTTCAGATCTGTATAGAAGAAACCCTGATACCCCCCCCCAAAACATTTCCCTGTCTGTACTCATCAGCATACCACCTATATTTGTTTAAGTGTTAGATATGAGTGAAAAAGGTCACATCAATAATGTTTATGACCTCGAATAATTCCCGTGCCATGGGAAAAATCCAGCAAAACAGAAAGAAAGTAGCACAAATGGACACGGTGATTACGCCTAGCCCCTGCATCTATTACACCATAGTCTTTTAACTCCAAGGTGAAACTCAATCTCCTCCAGCCCGAGATCAAAACATAGACACTCCAAGCTCTACAAAACAGACCACCAACTCTTTCTCACCTCTCATACAACACTAACTGTAGTGCAAACCTGTCAGACTAACAATCACTTGCACTTTTTTTTTTTTACATGAACTCTGTGTGCTTACACATATGACCGCTCAAAATAGACTTCACTCTTCTCTAAAATGCAATGTGTCATGGCTTTTCAGGATTTTGTCCTAGTTTAAAGCTCAAGTTCAGGAAAAATTAACCTGACCGTAAAATCAGACTTAGGCTACATTCACACTGCCATGCTGAAGTGACTCAAATATGATTTTCTGCCTTTATGTGACTCAGATCTTAACTTTTCAGGACCAGATATGGTCCTAAACCCGACACGTATCTGATTCGTGGCCATGTGACGTGAATGAGAACGATCCGATTGGAATTCGTGTGGCTCATACGCATGCGCTGAGCGCTATCATCATCATCCAGCACGGTGTTCTGTCGATTAGTGCTACCTATCGAGATACGCTACTTAGCAGTTGCATGTCATGTTTAAGGTTAAGATTTTAGGGTTAACTATAAGCTTAAAATCTGAGAGTTAAGGCTAGGGTTAGGTTAAGGTCTCTGGCTAAGATTGAGTTTATTCAATGCTATTAAATTGTCAGAACACTGACAACACAGCAAAACAACAATAGAGGACGACTACAGCTGACGAACTCTTTCCCATCCTCCAGAGCAAAATGCGATGCATATATTAGGTACTAGCATGTCCATTTTGTCAATCTTTATACCATAAGTCAGATGACTGCTTGATGTTTCGGAGGACAGATGCATTCATGTTTACAGCTAGACGCAGGTCACTTGTAATTATGAATGTGAACCATCAAGATAGACAAATCCAGTTGAGGCAAATAATCTGAATCGAACAATGAGGCTTGTAATGTGAACACAGCCGATCTATATTTAGATCTATATATTATGACTGGTCAGAAGATGTTCGTTAACTTTCTATAACAGCAGCCTTTTCACCTAACATTCTTTAATCAATCAACAATTGTTTGTGCTATCAAATTGATCAAGTATTAAACATTGTGACATACTTTTATTGGAAAAGAGTAGCTCAGCTTCACATCACACCACCGTCATTAATTGCTTTCCTATAACAGCACCCCAGTCATGTTTTATTCCTTACTTATTTATCCTTAGACACAGTTATTTCTGCAATTACGTAGAGACCTACCGTATGTGATGTCTATAGATCACAAAGCAATGTAAACAGTTAAATTAAGTTTCATCTATAACTCTCACATTCGTAACACTAGCTCTTCCTTGGTATTGGACATACCCAAAACAGTGTTAATTCAAGACACTCTTTTTTATATATGCTTTATTTTAAAAAGGTCATTAAAATTCAGTACTTGTCTCCTAAAAAAGCAAATCCGATGTCATATCCATTACACTCATAGATAAACGGATAGAGATCTGTAATATGTACATGAAAATCTTATTTTTTGAATATTGCTCTGTATTTGTCGCTGAAAGATGCCTTGAAAAATATGCAAACTGTTTCACTAATGGTGCACTTACATAGGTCATGACCCATTTTCCAAGAGTTTACGGGTTCGAGGGTCAGATGTGTAACAGTGGAACTACTACTCAGTATGTCACTGTGGTTCAGAGGGCATGGTGTTGTTTGTGGGGTTATTTTGTTAGACCCACCAGTCTGCTCCAGTCTTTTTCTTTCAACTTATAAATTATAAATTCCTGAAAGCCACCTTACAAACCTATTGGAAGGAAGCTGGATCATATCAAGAAAAAGAAACCATTAAACATTTAGACTATCCGGAATTGATTATAGGGATGTTAATGCATGCCATGAAGGGTAAGGCCTTGCTCTAATGTATAATGGATGAAAGACGCCTATAGTTTTGAATGTCTAAGTCTTTGACACATTTATGGCACCATTTCTTATAGTCTGCACTCAGAAATTGTTCTGTACAAAGCCTGGAGGCTGCTAAGAAGAAAGCCTTTACTGTACGCTTCTCTAGCAGAACACTAAGGTCACTGTCTGCCACTGCAAATGGTTAAAACCTTCTCAGGATCTTATACTATTCACAAAGTAAATAACTATTGCGCTGCATTATTTCAGCTATGCGAATATGAAAAGCTAAACAGTAGCATTTCTTTCAAATGAGGATAATAGAGGCTACTTTGTCCAAATCCCGCAGCACCAGAACTCCAAATACACCAGAACAACAGGCATGTGAATGCCATTACTGACGACGGCGACCCGGCACGGCTCCAACGGCTCACCAGCAGCAATTTTCACCACCAGTAAACCTGGAGTCCAATCACCACTGCCATGAGAAGAAGAAAAGAAATTGGCACCACGGGTAATTCTAAAAGCAAGGACTCAATCTTCTTGGGTTTTTATGCATAATAAATGGAACGGCATTCGAATTTATGAAAAAGGAAAAAAATAGTTCAAGGTTACTACGGCTCTTCAGAGATGAAAAATTACACATCTCTGGCTATTATCACTTATACATGGCTTTGGCAAGAGCTGTAATGTATGCAGTGCACGTCCATGGCACAGCACACCTCCCCGCTGTCCCATTAAAACACAGCTAAGGTTTTCAACCCACCACCCTCTGAACGTAGAACTGAAAAATGTATCATTTGTGGAATCAAAAAAGAAAAGGAAAAAAAAGAAGGAAAAAAAGTGAGGCCTCCCGAAAGTCTTTTATATAGTCTCGAGAACACAAAGCCACAAAAGAGGGCGCCGCCGCTATCGATTCAGCTTTTTAAAAAGTGAGCCACTCTCTGAAATATAATCAGGGGTCTAAGGTGAAAATAAATCCAGTGGACAGCTGCTACTTTTGCGCGTTGTCCAGCTAGTCAGCCAAAGTAACATATGGCTCCCTCGGAGCCTGGCAGCTGAAGTGTAAAAGCAACTGTGGACACAATGAGAAAGCTTCTACACAAGTGTGGAGGCAAGCAGTGATTTGTAAGACTTCAAAATATTTTACAGTTGTCAATTTGCCCAAAAACAAACACACATTTATTGCCGTGCTGTTTAACTCAGCAGTTCTTCAGTTTTTTTTTTGCCTCCTTTATGGACTGTAAGAGTCATTGCATTCCTCCACAACCCAGCTTTTCAAATAGACAAAATTAAAATAACTACAGATACAACTTAAAGATTTTAACGCACTCCATTTATGCCTGCTTGTGATGCCCAGTTTGAGAGCCACAGATTTAACCTAAGAAAAATTGTCCAACAGATCTGCAGTAGTCTGTTTCTATGGCTGAATCTGGAAAAGCACCGAAAAGGATGTTGTTTTTTTAAATAAACCGAAAAATTCGGTTTTCCTGTCTGTAACATAATTTGACATGCCAACATAAAAAAAACATAAATATGTTTCAACAAAACAGTGTGAGATTGTTTTTGCTTGTACCTTCTTACTAAACCGTGTCTATGTTTTCGTTGTTTTGTGATTTCGTTACACAACGAAAGTCAAAGTTTGGTCAGTATGTTGGATAGCTACATTTCATACAATCAAATCAGACTGACGAATCAGATACTAGCTGTCTTAATGCCTTTAATCCACCTTCGCTGCAGTTGGAATGCAATGTTTAAATGTAATTCCTTCTCCTTTTTTTAATGTAACCAGGTTTTTAAATGCTACTTTACTTGTGGTTAAGATACATATACAAATATATTTTATATTATTATTTCTGGTACAATAATACATACATACAGAAGTAAATGTCATAATTTCACCTTGGAAGGGTCTTCCAAGGCCACCAAACATAATTAACTCCTTTACAGTGATTACTTTATACGGCCAAAAGTATGTGGACACCTGACCATCACATTTATATGTGCTTGTTCAACATCCCATTCCAGATTTAGTCTGCTCTTGCTATTATAATAATCTCCACTCTACAAGGAAGGCTTTCCTCTAGATTTTGGAGCATGGTTGTGGGAATTTGCCCATTTAGCCATACGAGTGTTAGTGAGATTAGGCACTGATGGCAGGCGAGGAGGCCTTGTGGCACAGTCAGTGTTCAGGTTCATCCCAAAGGTGTTTAGTGGGGTTGAGGTCAGGGCGCTGTTCAGGTGAGTTCTTCCACTCCAAACTTGGCATGTCTTCATGGAGCTCGCTTTGTGTACAGGGTATTGTCATGCTGGAACAGTTTGGGTCTCTTAGGCCCAGTGAAGGGAAATTGTAATGCTACACTATACAAGAATATTTGTGGGTTCGCAACTTTGTGGCAACGGTTTAAGTAAGAACCACATATGAGTGTGACGTTGAGGTGTCCATAAACTTTCAGCCATGTGGTGAATAAGTTCTTTGTTTTTTAACATCGGGAAGTTGGTTGACAAACTCCAAATTTATACTTGGTGGTTAAGAATGACAATTACAAATTTAAAACATTTAAATCATGAACACATAGTTTTGTAATGGAAAATCGAGAGTAATGTTACAGGAGAAGGAAGGGAACATTAGAGTCATGTTTTTAGGCATTTCAGGCACTACTATTCAACGTTCAAGGTACTAAACAACTACTGTTCAATTTTACAGTGCACTATTCAAAACTACTATTTAATGTTGAAAATTCTTTTCATAACCGGTGATGTTCGGTTAAAGATTTGCCTGGTACATGCCACAAAGGAATATTTGATGATGGCTGCAGTATTTTGTATTGGGCCATCCTTACAATATAAGTTCAGCAGCTAATAAAAACTAGGAAATGAAAACAAATAAAAACATTTGTAATAATATCTGTTTAATATTTTTATTCTGTTCCAAAGAAACTTACCCATACATGCTTGAAGCAAATATGAGAGTGTTCAAGAACCAGAACAACACCCAGCGTGTTGTAATAATGTACCGGTCTATTTGTGCCTGCATGAGAGAATTCCTGATCAAGATTAATTGCATGTTGTTTTGACTTTTAACCACAGAACAAAATTTCTTTCAGAATTTCCTTCCATGCTTCTCCAAACCTGTGACTGGATTATTTTACACGCTGACAAAGCTAAAAGGCTAAGGTTTGTCATTTTTTTCCAGATGCAAAATTGCCGACTATAAGCTATGATATCAAAGTGCTGTTGAACTCTCCGTTCTGATGGGTCAGAAAGTAATATAATCTCCGGGAGTTTTTCCCTTGCCAGCTGGCTGGTTCATCAGGGACAGGAAATTAGGAAATTTTATATCTGAAATGTATATGTTTCTACAAAGTTACTTTGTGACAATGCCCATTGTTAGAAGTGCTATTCAAATAAAAATAACAGCATCCCTTGCAGCAGTTCCATCTGCGAAGTAAATCACAGGATTATATTAATGCGCTCCTTTTATTATCATGTCCATGGTGACATTATACCAAAAGCACTTTATTAGGAACACCTGTACCGTCATGCAGTTATCTAATCACTCAATCATTTGAGCAGCCCAGTGCAGAAGATCAGGCCGATACAGGCCAAGCGCTTCAGTTAACGTTCACGGCAAACATCAGAATGAAAAAAGTGTGATCTCTGTGACTGTGCCATGGCTGTTGGTGCCAGATGGCCTGATTTGAGTATGTCAGAAACTAATGATCTCCTGGGAATTTCACACACAAGAGTCTCTACAGTTTACACAGAATGGTGCACAAAACAAAAGCCACCACGAGAACGACTGTGCTGTGGGTGAAAACGCCTTGCTGATATAAGAGACTCAAATGATCACTCTTTAAATCCAGAAAAGAATCTCTGCATACACAAAACACTGACATTGAGGTGGATGAGCTACAACAGCAGAAGACCATATTGGGTACCTGTTACCATCCTGTCAGTCAAGAATAAGAATCTGAGGCTATCATGGGCACAGGTTCACCAAAACTAAAGAGTTGAAGTTTAGAAAAACAGTCACCTGGCCTTTTTCAAGTCTTCAACGGTCCAGTTTGGTTGAATCTGTGCTCATAATAATGATAATGATAATGATGTTGTCTTCTACTGTCGCCGCCCATATACCTCTAGGTTTGATGTGTTGTGCGTTCGGAGATGCTTCTCTGCTCACCACGGTTCTAAAGAGTGCTTATTTGACTTACTATATCCTTCCTGTCAGCTCAGAACACTCTGTCATTCTTCTCTGATCTCTTTCATCAACAAGGTGTTTCGGCCTGCAGACCATCCACTCACAGGATTTTTTTTTCTTTTTCACACCATTTTGTGTAAACTCTAGAGACTGTAGTGTTCTCAGGAGATTAGCAGTTTCTAAAATACTCAAATACTAACCAATCTGGTACAGATAAAGTCACAGAGATCACACTTTTTCCTCATTCTGATGTTTGATGTGAACAATAACTGGAGCTCATGGTTTTATGCAATGTGCAGCTGCCACATGATTGGCTGACCGGATAACTGCAGAAATAAGCAGGTGAACCGGTATCGCTAATAAAGTGGATGGTGAGTGCAAATTAACACGATGCTGTACGCTAAACATGAACAGTAAGTACGTCAGGAGAGTAAGCTTTCTGATTTAACTTAACGAAAGTGAAAACAGAGAGGCTGATAAGGGAACAGCTCTTTGTAGCTGCTATAAGGGAAGTGGTCACAGGAAGTAGCTTATTTTGCGGACATTTCGCAACATTAAACTTAACTATGAACGCATAAAAAGTATTCTGTGGTAGGAATAAAACACTTGGAGATGTGCTGTCATCGGAAAAAAATCATGTCTGAGGTGGTAACAGTCCTCTACATCACATACTTTCCTACAACTGCACACCCAAGTGATTCATTCCTTACTTATTACTTGCCTATTTTTAAAAAGTAAGTGTTGTTTGGCCCTGTAGTGTACATCTTATGTGCATCAGGGGATCACTCGAAGCTCATTAGCATTACTGGGGGATAAAGGATTTAGTATTCAGAGCACACCCATAGTTCTAACTGTATAATTTCAGCTAGCTAGCTCGTTGTTTGCAATGTATTACGTGCGTCTGTAAAAAAACACTGCCCTGCTTAACAGGGAAGCATTATGACTCATTTCAGCATAACAAGGTTAAATCTTATCTGAAGCCCACGCATAAATTCTTCTGTCAATGATTTATCACGTCTCCCAAGACCAGAAAGTAGTCGTGTTTAATAAATCTCACAGGGATAAGCTGTTTCAATCTAACCTTGACACATTTCGCTTGGTGCTATTTTAGGAGCTGGGCCAGAAGCTAGGACAGAAGTGACAGTGGGAGAACACTCCGAGGGGAGAGAGACGGGAGTGTGAGGCAAAGAAAAAGGTGACACTATTTAGGGAAGTACTATGTGGTTTTGGATGTAGCCTATAGGTTAGAAGATTCCTGTTTATTCTTTCTCCTTATTATTCAAAGAGTGATTATATGATAAAACGGTATAGACACTGCCAAATTAGCGACATTCGCACAAACTCACACAGGGAAAAAAAGGCACATTGTTTAATAACATCAGACGGGATCCAACATGGCGTAGATAAGCCGTAGGCGTAGATAAGGACGAACACCAAATCTCTATCTCAATGACAAGAGATACACAGCAAAAGCGGGTTTAATGGTCCTAATGCCGTCTTTCCCCTCGACAATACTGTTCAAAGTTTCTAATAATCCTATTGAACTACAGCAAATTTTAACGTCATTTTAAAATAATCTGTTTGGAATAATTGTTCGTCATTGTTGAATTGTCGAAAAACTGCAAAATATAGCCTAAGAACTTTTTTCTTACGGCTTCACCCTCATTAAAAATGCACGGCTTTTGAACATACAAGTTACATACAATCTACTGTACCTGCCATCTCAACTGTTTTAAGCATTCCATTCTTTCTTTAGGACATGTTAGCTACAATGTAGGTCTGTTGTAATGTAATGTATTAAATGCAGGTTAAGGTATTAAATTAGCCTGGATCTAATATGCTCTGAATTCAGTAAAAGAAAATTGTGATTGATTAATATAAAACACACAGGGAAATAAATCCCATAACATTAACATCACGTTAGAGTGTTACAACTCCTGTTTCTTTATACTTATATTTCTCTTAGATTAAGTAGAATAAGCTGCAGTGTTTGCCCCTGCAGCAGGAGATAAAGTTAGAGAAGATAAAGACACCCTAAAGTCCAGGAGTGGATTATATCTTATAATAACAGGTAGTGTGAGAAGCCGCGGCAAACAAGTCCCTTAAATAATGCCTAAGTGCATATGGCGTCCCTATGAGACACTGTTAGACACTTATAATGTGCAACCAGCGCCAACCAGTCTCTGTGTCGCCCCTGAGCTTTTCCTCAGCCTCCAGTGTTTGTCTGAAAAAACAGCCCACCATCATGGAAATTGAGCTAATTTGTATACCTGAAATGCTTCATGCATCTTTTACCTAATTAAGCCTGCTCTTTGGAAAAAGCTGAATACGGGATCTAATTTATGCGCTGACAAAAAGACAAAGGTGCTTGTTTCGGTGTCTGCGCTATAAACCCCCCTCCCAACATCACCCACCCCAATCTGCCACACTGACTCAGTGTCACAGGTGAGACCCAGCAGACGACGACTGCCCCCGAGGAGCTAGTGATTCAGGGCTGCAGTCTCGTCTGGCTCCCGGTGGACCGGGGAAAGTGCATCTCCTGGAGAGTAGTCACACGTCAGGCTGGCGCCAGGCCATCTGCTACGCTCACCTGGTACCAGAGCTGCCAAGACCTCCATTCCCCCAGATACCAGCAGCCTCCTCCCTCAGCTGCCCGTACAGAGAGTCTGAGTCGCTGGCTGAACTAGTGGGCTCACTATTTATTATTTAAGAATTCATTTAATTATTCATCCACACACCAGTGTGTAAATACTCTCCTGGCAGAAGCATGGCAAGCCCTTGTGATTCCACAGCGGTGTAGCTGGCGACAGGAGCACAGTCCTTAGGGACAATGGTATTTCTCTGCCTATATATCATTTTACATCATTTTTGCATCATAAAGTAGATTCCTGATCATTCATAAACCTGTATTGCATTGTAGGTTGGAAAATGGAAAACGCAGAGTGCAAAATAAATTTTTACAACACATAATGCATGTCACTATATTCGGTTTACTAACACAGTGCCAGCAAAATAGTACTATTGTAGTAGTAAATATTTCAATACAGAAAACCTTCCTTTAAAAAATCTATTTGAAAACTAATCAACTATTAGGTACTGTATAATTCTTTCTTTTCTTTTCATTGTTTATATGCTAGGCGGCACGGTGGTGCGGTGGTTAGCACTGTCGCCTCACAGCAAGAAGGTTCTTGCCTGGGTTCCTTCCTCGGGTCACCCAGGGTGCCTTTCTGTGTGGAGTTTGCATGTTCTCCCTGTGCATGCGTGGGTTTCCTCCGGGTGCACCGGTTTCCTCCCACAGTCCAAAGACATGCATATTAGGTCAACTGGCTACTCTACATTGCCCATAGGTGTGAATGCGAGCGTGTGTGGCTGTTTGTCTGTGTTGGCCCT
>JAQQZR010000011.1:7976349-7994937 GCA_030068235.1 Notoglanidium macrostoma | reverse complement strand
CCGAAGATGCTGGGATTGGCTCCAGCTTCCCCGCCACCCAGACGGATAAAGCGGTATAGATAATGGATGGATGGATTGATGTTTATATACTTCCACTGCTTTTTTACATTAGAAAACATGTTGGCTGGAGCAACTCTAGTTGCCCTAGATTGTTCCATAATTTACATTTATTATTTTCATTAATAAAGATGGAATCTTTATGAAACCAAGAATGTCTTTGCTCATTTTTGTCCATGACCAAACTCATCCTACTTTTAAAGTGGAAATGGGCTAAGTATTTTATTCATGTTCAGATTTAAGACTAGACTTTACTGAAGCTTCTAATCAAATATTCAGAAGCTCAGATAGCTTTGTCAAAAAAAATTATTTGCAATGGTCCAATTACTGCACTGTCTTCAATGTACTGTATTTAATATAATATTGTATTAAGAGCTGTTACTACACCTTAATGGTGTGAATAAAACTGTAGAGCTGTAAAGAGTGGAAGTGTAAAGAAAAAAAACAACACAATTTAAACTAGAAAATTAGTCAAACAATCTCCAATACGACTGCCTGGATCTGTTTCAAATTAAAAAGGAAAACTGTTAATTGCCATTGAACATCAATGCAAGTGGGAGAACCTCTTAATTATTCAATCAAAACTTTGGACCTAATTTGAATTCATGTATCGATATCGTCACTTAGTAAAGAATACACATTAGTGATGAGAATTCTGGTTTTTTTCGCTTCGTCGGTTCATTTGGCTCAACCCACCAATAACAATCGGCTCTTTCGGCTCCTAAACGACTCATTGCCCTGAACTGTTTTTCTCAATAAAGCGGTTTATGGCCCTGTTTACACTTGGTTTTAAAATGTGTCTTGAGCATTCAGGTCACAAATGGACTGCTGAGACACATCGCTGATTACGCCTTGTGTCTCCAAGATGTCCAGCTGACCACTTTTGTTCAAATTTTGTTAGTCTACTTCACTGCCGCTAGAAGATCAAAGGTCCCCATGCAAAATTATATTAAAATGTTAAACCTGCAACATACTTTCATTATTTTTTGTCGGTGATTTTGATCGGTGACGCATTAGCATTTACACTACAGAAGGTATGTGGTTAAATGTGTCCCAGACCACCTCGGCAAGTGGTTTAAGCAAATGCATCTTGGAGGTCGTTTACACTTTTATTTAGTGCTATCCAATTGTGCTCCGATCGCCCAAGACGCATTTTAATACTAAGTGCAAATGGGGTCAATGATATTTTGAACAATATTCTCCTTGGCCTAACTGGCTGAAATTGTCTTCTAAAATCTTACTATACCATCTAAATAACAAGATGCATTAGATTTTCTAAAATCCATATAAAATGTTAATAAATTTGATAAAAGGGGTCGCACCCTCATCTCCACAATACACAAGCACATAGGTAGAGTTGATGCAGCATAAGAGGCACCCAGATAATGATGGAGATTATTAGGAGCCATGAAATGAAGTGCAAAACCAGCTTCCCGCTCCCCTACCAGCCTCCATACACAACATGTCAGGACCAAATAGAGGGTCAACGATGAATGAGGCAGCATGTGTCCCACATTCTTCCTCTCACCCAGTATAACCTCTGCTAGTCCATTATCGGTCAGCCGCTCTTCTGGCAGATTCGTGTCTGCTATTGACAGACAATACAGTGTCCTTTTTGAGTAACAATAAGGCCATGAGTGTGTCATGCACTCATCTCCGGCTCCTGCATCATCTGTCATCGTTGCAAAAAGTCACGCTGCAATCATTTCGTCTGAGCTGAAATCCTGAGTAATGATCACAGCCAGTGGTCGGCATGTAACAATGTCTATCGTAGGTTATAACGGTGATAAATGTGACATCCTTAAAATAAATTCTTAACCTATATTCTTGTAGCTTTTCAACAAGACAGTAGAAAGTAATTATGTTTCATTTAAAGGAAAGAGACATCCTAGTGACTGAATAGTGATGTGACTACTCAAACACAGCTGCAGCCAAATAGCCATCTCTCGCCATCTCTTTCTGTCTCTCCCCTGGACATTCGCCTTTCATCCTCCTGTCCCTTCATTACAAAGCAATGCACAGCTGTCACTCTGTTGCCCAGAAACACAATAACTGCACACACCAACTCCCTGTCTAGCACAGGACGGCTGTTACTGACTGTCTGTGTCTGAGTCAAATTTGTTTCATGGAGACATGAACTTTTGGGGGGAAAAAAAAAAAGACACTGCACTTTCAATATCGTAATACAGAATAGCACGAAGGTGGCAATATTGCTAACAAAACATTCTAGGTGGCATAGAGGAAAAAAAAACATATTTTACCAATACCATATTTCGGTACGCTTTTTTTCAGATGTGAACTGAACAAAAATAAGAAAATAGCTAGGCTTTTCCACCATGTGAGTTTTACACATTCAGTGTTCAGGTGGCTCTTTGAACACTGCAGCAAGAACTATACCACTCATAGCATGAAAGCATGATCACAGGCTGACCTCATTAGATATCACATTATAAAAAAAAGCCTCAGCATGTGTGACTTGTTCCGAAACTTCAAAATACATCATTAAATGTTACATTGAAATGTTCCACAGTATGAAATAAGGATCATAAATTGACTCATAATGAAATTGTCAGAGAGCCTTGGTTTACTGTACGGTATGCCATATTGTGTGCCTTTTCCTGAAGAAAGAATATCAATGAAATCACAGTAGACTATTTTAATTTTTCAGACATCAAACTACTAATGAGCCTTGGCTTACAATATGATTACAATGTGACTTTAGTTCTCTTCTCAATCTTAAGAAACATTTTGAGAACGCAAATAATGTAAAAATGATCAGAGACTGACCCATTAGGCAGTTCAAAATCATGCAAAATTCGATGAAACCACTGTAGAACTGTCAACCATAGAATTGTCAATTCTCCAAAGCAAAATATTGTGCACCCTGAGAAAACTGTGTTTTAAATTTTCTAATAGAGCTTAGCATTAAAATAATGATTATACTCTGACTCACAACTTGAAATCTGAAAATGACTGACGTACAAAACACCATTTTCTCCGACTTTGCTCCAAAACCTTTAATATTAAGCAAAAGACTTGAGAAAATCGAGCAAACCAGTGTACCCTAAACATTCTAATGAAGCACAGCATGAAGTAATGATAATAGACTGACTCATTAGACAACATCCAATTGTGTCAATGAGCCTTGGCGTACAATGTACTATTCTGCATGATTTCTGTTCAGAACCTTTAAAATGATGTAAAAATGAAAGAAATGAAAAATGAAAGCCTCCAGCTACTCGGTTTCAAATGTGAAAAAAGCCCCGGCATAATAAGATCTTTCATTAAATAAGCATTTACTAATTGTAGAGTCAAGAAATATGTAACTCTAAATAGGATTTAATTATAACAAAAAAGTTACATTTGATCCAGATGTCAATGTAAACTTTAGAACAGTAACAGTGCAGGAGAATGCAGGAAGGAATTGAAGAAGAATATGTTTTTATATGGAACTCCTGAACATGTATCAAGTTAAATATAAACAAATTTATTCGCAAATTGCTCACAGAAGCATGTATACAAGTAATGTGGTATTCATGAAAATCCAATAAGTTAAAAAAACAGTTTGTGCTCCTGAAATTTATGTATAAGGAGACTCAGTAATGTGAAGTTCAAATGATCAGAAGTTTAAATCTTTCACGGTTTAGTCATTATTTTGCCGTTTTCTGTGAGCACTGCTATTTATGGGGTAAATCAGTTTGCTGTGAATGTGTTTAGTAATTTACAGGTGATTGGCATTTATCAATATACGTGCGTGAGCATGAAGAAAATCTGTTTTTCTGCAACTTTCTGTAAATCTGGCAGGATATGTTTTTAGTTTGGTTTTGCCTAGAAAAAACTTTACATACAACTTTACAAAAACAAAAAAAGAGATTTCCAGTGGCACAGTGCTCTCCCAGCTCCAGTCATGCTGCACACAACTCACAAGCTTGGTATGAAAAAAGTGACAAAGGCAGCACGTCCTTTAGTCTATGTCTTGTAATGAATGGCTTCTTGAAGTTACCTTCTGCTGACTAATAAATAAGTACAGAAAAAGATCTACTTGATGTGATTGTAGTGTTTGAGTGTTAAAATGGATTTGACTTGGTAATAATGAGTGTGAGAATAGTACTGAATGTCCTCAAGTGGCGCTAAGCTTTTGTGGAGCAGGATCACCATGTTGGAGAATGAACTAATTAAGGCTTTTCCTTATCCTGGGCAAACTGGTGTCCAGAGACTGTCTTTCCCAATAACACTAATGAGAGCAAGAGTCCTGGGGACCCATGAGGTGCCTCCATCAGCACAAAAGACGCAGTCCTCTGACTACGGGAAGAGTAAACTTATTCCATTCTGAACTGGGACAGCAGCCTCCCCTTTGTTCACTTGGCTCCTTGCTGAGATACTCATTACGATCCATAAACAATGGGGACAACTTTTCTAATGAGAGGTCTTCAAAATGGCTTGCCTTTGGAAAGCCAACCAGGTCTGATTTCTGCTACGACTGAGCAAGCTTTGGAGTTCAACCATCCAGAATGGGGTCCAGTGCACTCCAACGTCTTCCATCACATTCTTTTCTCTTGAGATTTTGGGGTTGGCTTTGGTTATAATTTACACGCTACAGATCTGACAGGATGATTAATGTTAACTCTACTGCCACTGGCTGCGGAAGCTGGTTAGAACTGGTAGTCAAACACTGGGTTTCTAATGAGTTTTTCAATAAAACTACTACGTCCCTTGAATCATTCTCAAGACCTTTTCATCTTAGTGTCCTTTTCCAAATTGCCTGTTCTAAAAGTTTTTTGTTTTTAATCAAATATGTTAAATGAAATTCATCCAATGGAATTCAGAAATCTACATACAAATTTAGACAAGGTACTATTAAAATAGTAATAATTCATAATAATATTGAACGGCATCGTGATAAGATCGATGGATAATTCTTCAATGATTCTGATACCTATTTACACAAAGTCAAACTGATGCATGATAATGCATTTATCGTAGTCTGGACGAGAAACTCTTCTACATACTCTTGATTATGTATCACGATATTTAGATTTCATCCTATTTTGTGAATAAAGGTCCAACAAAAGATCTTGATTAGTCTTTTTATCAGTGTTTGCAAAAAATGTAAAGTATGTAAAGATTGTCTATTTTTACTCTGGTTCCCAGGTGCTGGTGATCGTTTTTGTTTCTGTTCTAATCCTGTCTCCATCACTGCCCTGTCATTGGTTTGTTGTCCAATTGTGATCACCTGATTTGTGTTACTTTTGATTACTCTGGCTTTTTATATACTCTGTGTGTCATTGTTCATCGCGAAATCTTTTTCATGTTTTTTTTTAAGTCTGAGCCTTGAGTTCCATTTTTAGTTCTATACACTCCTGGTTTAGACCCTTGCATGTTTTTCTAGTTTTTCAAGTTGACTTACCTGTCACGCCCACTATGGACATGGACTATGATTCTTGAATTTACCCCCATTAAAACACATACCATGATTACACACTTGCATCTTGTCATTGATAGAAATCCATATAATAAACGTGAGGATATTGGCATCTGTCCAGAAGTCTCATATTTCATAATCTTTAATGCCATCCTTCAGAGCAATGTGCAGAAATGGATGCTGCTAGCTTCAAGACTCTGGATTTGAAGACAGGACTGAAGAGACATGATGACTAACATTACACTCACAGTTGTTACTCTGTTGACACAGCCCACATCTCGCCCACTCCACACCATCTGGCCCAGTCATAGACAGACGAACAAATGAGGAGGCCTCGGAGCCATAAAGACCAACGGTCTCCGGCAGGCTTTTAGAGCAATCTGCTCCACATTCACTGGCTTCACCCTAAACGGTTGTCAATCTTAATAGATTTTCTCCACCTGGCCTCAGTCTGAGACTCGGCAACGCATTAACAATCGACACCCAACTGTTTTTTTTTGTTTGTTTGTTTTTGTTTTTTTAAACAATTTCAAGAACTGCCAGGGCATGGTATCTGAAAAGTAGGGAAATTGGATTTTTCTGAAGTAATTTGTGCATTCAAAGTTGTAGGCAGCTGCCCAAAATTCACGGCATCCAATCAATCACCAAATTCAATGAAGGCTATAATCACAATGGCATCAACGAACAAAAATACCATTTTAGAAATCAAATCTGTGACCACAGCAGAATCTTTGCAGAGTCACAAGTGCCCATCCATCTTCGAAACCTTTATCAATTATCTGCGGCTTGACGTCTCTTTGTTCCTAAAACCTAAACAGATGTCCAAACTCGGGGGCTTTGTGTTAGCAGTGATCTCACTGATGCCTTCTCAGCTACCAAAAGCCACAGGATATATGCAGGAATGAGAACTCTGGTTATAAAAACATCTTTTCAGAATGCGTAATCCAGGGTAATGTTTTTGTACTTTGGAAAAGTAATTTCATACCTTTGTGATCAAGGGTGCTGACAGAAATGACCATGTGGAAAAAAAAAAAAACATACTTTATCCTTAAGCCGTAACCTTTGTTGCTTAAAGCGCCATATTCCTACGGAGTGAAAAAGCAGAGGAGACTATTTTTTACTCCTAATCACCTAAAGCCTCTAAACTCCTTTGGCTAGAGTAGATATGGAAGGAGTTTTCATCTCAGCAGGCAACGTCATGCCTGGAATCTTTATGAAAGCAACGCGAAGAAGACGTGGGATTCAGATGATAAAGCAGACGGCTTGTTATTAGCCTGAAGCCTGAATTAATGGCCCAAAAGTTATCGACATTTGGCAACATAAACTAGAGTCATCGTCTTCATAACACTGTAGTATTACAGTCAGAAAGGGCTTCGCCAGGCATATATTTCAAGACTAACTGTTAGAAACAGCAGTATTATTTACTTTAATGGTTAGCATCTTGATATTCAAGCTGTGCACTGTGATTACGACGTATTGCAGTGGCAATGGAGGAATGACACGAGGCAGTGTGAAAGGTGGCAGAGTATAGAGAGGCACACGGAAAGCGATCAAAGGTGAGGAGGCAATCACAGAGATAACATCACGCTCCCCAGCCTCAGCGGGATGCTCGAGGGCTTGTGCCAGGAGATTGTAGAGGTAAATAATAATACAGTAGAATAGCACATGGTGTGCCATCTCTTCATTGCAATTTTATACAAGTAGCAGATCAAATGTCAATAATGGTTCCTTCAGTGATGGCATTCGCTATTAAAAAAAAGATGCTGATATCAGGCGGCCCTTCCTAGCACCTCTCACTATATTGGTTACGAAATTGAAACGTATTTTCTTAACAGGAAAGGCTGAAAAAGAGTGTAACTAAATCCCACCTGGGTCACTAGCGCAATGATCTACTGACCTCAATATCCAAATAAAAATAAACACCGTCATTGTCCATTTTGCATGCCTGGATAATTTGACACCCCATACGCACATCAGATAAGGAGTTTACAAGCATGTGCACTTTCAATCTCCTATTCAGAGCATGTTCATTTGAAAGGAAAAATACTTTCATTGCTCCCACAATGTAGAATGTAAACATCAGTATTAAATAATGATGTTTGTGAAGAGACCAACTCAATAGGATATATAAAGCTTCATTTAAAGTACCGCACTATGACCTGATACTTAATTGTATGTAGTATGCACTTATGCAAATGTTCAGTCCATGGAAAATGCTGTTACATGGGTTCGTACATTGGCCATTAAAATGCACTTAAACCAATGCGTCACTGAATTCTCAATGTTGATTAATATTTAATAGTAGCAGCACTGGCTGTAATCCAAATCATGAGTTTATGCACTCATTCTAATATATTACAATTTCTATGGTAACAGCTTGCACAGGAACTTGGATGGTAGATGCTCCATATTAAATAATTTTCAGTGAGGAGAAATTTATTGAACAGTTTTGGAAGGTGGTTCTAATGTCAGAGGTAAAACTGTTCATTATCAGTTTTCAACCACGAGAAAGTCTTCAGGACAAAGGGCTTCTTCACATACTGTTTCTCAGTGCATTTTTTTAGTCTGAATAACTTCAAGAGGAAGATGAAGAAACAAGGTGTTTTGCAGATGTTCCACAAACTTAAACGTAAGTAGTAATGGATAAGAAATTAAGTCATGTGATTGTTAAATTAAAAGAGATTATGATAATGTTGACAAAATGCTGTAGTATAAGAGGAATTTATAACAACATTACGCTGGGATGTGCTATTATTGGAAAATAATCAACTTCAGAGTGGAAATAACTCTACTTCATGACAGGCATGATCATTTTCCTGTAACCCCCGAGGCTGATTTTATTTCTTTACCCTGAAGAGCATGTTGCAGTGGACATTAATCCGAACATTAAAATGAACTGCAGATGTTCTACTACGGGCTTTGCCTTTGTCATGTTAGGAATGACTAGAAATGATGAATCATGAAAAATCCTTTGCAAAACCTCCTTCCTAGCATGATAAATAAATCCTCCTTATTTCGTGGAGGAACTTGTATAATTGACGTATCATTTATAACGTATAATTGATGTATCAATTATTGATATATATCAATTTGAAGGAGGAGCAGCGCCCATGTAGTGGAATTACCAGTGAATAAAATGCAATTTTATAGCTTTGTGATTGATGGGTCCCCAAAATTATGCTATAAAGCAAATGCTTTATAGGTTTAAAAAGAAACAAGAATGACATCCCGCCATTTCCAGTAACTTTAAGTTTATAATCTTATAGAAGTTATCTTAATCTTTAATTAGGCTCCATCCATCCATCAATTATCTATACTGCTTATCCATTAAGGGTCAGAACGAAGTTGAAGCCAATCCCAGCTTACTTCATGAGAGAGGCAGATCTTTTACAGGGCTCGAATCGAACAACCATTCACACTTACATTCACACCTATTTAGAGTAGCCAGTTTGCCTAATCTGCATGTCTTTGCACTGTGGGAAGAAACCGGAGCACCCAGAGGAAACTCACGCATGGTACAGGGAGAACATGCAAACTCCACACAGAACTCCACTCCACCGTACCATAATTAGGCTACATCTCACTGATAACTATGTTACATTAGACAATGCTGGTGTTTGAATCAGTGCTATTCCAGGAAACAAGCAAACCTTTTCTGGAACAGGCCCTTGTTTCCAAAGGTGGGTAACTCATTGCTACAACTCATGGCCATTCCTTACAAATGACGCACAAACCACTCCAAGCACAGAGCTGAACAGTTGAGGGTTAAGAGTCTCGTTCAAGTGCCAAATAGTGTCCCTCAAAGACTTTTGTACTCACAACCTTCCAGGCACTTACACTTTAACCACCGAGCTACCCACTGTCCCTTTTAATGCATTTTACAAATGCCATATAACTGAACAGTATATGCATAACAAAACACAGTAACTCCAGGCCAAAGAGGATGAGGTCAGCTTTGTCTGTATGGGCTCGCTTGTCCTTCACAGTAAAAGACTCTGTTCAAAGTCAGATCGTTCCTTCAGCTGATTGTGCTATACTGAATGCAGTCTTTGCTAATGAAGGATGTTATTTGTAAATGAAGATTGAATGACAAACTACAAAAAAAAAAAAACACTTGGAGCTTGCTGAAATAAGTAACAGAATCAGTAACCTGCTTTTTTTCCACCAAAGTTATATTTAATCCTTGTCCGTTAAAAAATAAAAAGTCCAGAATCGAGAATCCAAAATGTGACCAAGAGGATTTCATTTCTTTTTCTGATGTGATTAATAACCATAAGATGAAATTCAACTCCCAAAAGAATAACAAAGCAAACACAGCACTCTCAGCTCATCTCTGAAACATAGTGAGACATTCAGCTGTCCAACACCCGAGGATGAGCGAGCCACCATTGCTAGGTATTACATCAGAGACTGATGAGTCACTCAGAGTCACGGTCCCCAAACTCACTATGCATCAACATCCACATGCGACAGAGGAGGACATAGATGAGGAGATGGATAGACAATCAGCCAGAGAGTAGGTCAGGGAAAAATAGAAACGAAGAAACAGAGAAACAAGGAGGGAAAAAGATACCTCCTTTTCCACTGACACAGTGCTAATGCTTGATTTGGTGCTGATCCAACCAACAAGCGAATCTTTTTAAAGACCAGCCTAGTTTTTTCACTGGTTTAAAAGACAAGCTGTTACATAGACAGAAGTTGCATGGATGTAATGTGGGATATAAAAATAGTAATAGTAACAGTCGATTTTATTCATTTCACAGCTGGCTTTATGTCTCACACTTGCAAATTTTGTAAGAGTTTCCAAAATAAACTTAAAACTCCAGACAGACAGCAACCTGAACTCGGGATCAAAACAGGTTTCGTATCTTTCCTTAGGCATTAATTCATAGGAAATGGACAGACTGCTAGCACTCCACACTTGCTATTTCAAGTTCGAACAAAGTTCTCATGTGGTAAGTTTGAATCTGTCTATTTTTTTTTCTTTTTAGCTTTTATTCCTGGTGTGCAGCTCCAAAAACGAGGTTAAATTAGTATTAACAGTGTATCTCGCATTCGTTTTGTCGCTAATGATGGTAAAATGGCATAGATTCATCACTGTAATACAAATTTGCTTTTCAACTATTTTGTCAACATTCATTTTCAACCGCTTCACACTTCATAACGTCTTATTTTTGGCACACATTAGCCGGGTTTCCATTAATCTGCTTAATGCACAATTTGAAATTGCACACTAAAAACGATTAATGGAAACGTGAGTTTCAAAAAAACTCATATATCACTAAAAAGTTTTTACACTCACATTAGGTGGATTTTCAGATGATTCGATACAGCAATATTTCGCGAAACCTGAATGGAAAAACATTTGTTTTGCATTTAGGTCACACGACATGACATGAAACGCAACATTTCTGAAAAAGAGCGCTCTGTAACAGCTACCATGAAAGGGGAAGCTATTGCTACAGGAGAAAACCCAGCTTTAATCACATTACTTCACTCAGTGAAAATAGAGACCATTCGAAATTGTGTTTTGTAGACATTTTTTAAACATCGGTTTTATTTTGCACAAAATTGTAATGGAAACCCGGTTTGTGTCCTCTCCAAAGCCACGCCTCCAAATAAAAACATATGCACATGCCCTGCCTCAGACACAACACCTGAATGCTAATGCGGGTTAAAGTTAAGTACAAATGCTTGCAACCCCTTATTGCGTGAACAAATGACACCATATTTCGCAATTTATAAAGTTTTAATGATTTTTTTTTTATTGTTTATTTGGTATCCCAGATCTGTGTTCTGCTTCATGTAAGGTCAGTGATCTGGCTTAAAAATCAATGACTGTACCTTTAACCATGGTCAATTAAGAATTGCCTGAGTTGTTGCCATTGTGGCAAAACAAAGCCATCCCTTTGTTGTGGAAAAGTCAAGGACAGTTTCAGATCAGGCCCCAGAACCAACACTAGCACTGTGTCATTGAATAAGTGTTACGGTGGAGAAATACTTAGTCCAGAGTTGGAAGTTCAGTTCTCTAAAGTCTGCACTCTACTCATGAGCCTGTCGGCCTGTGACTTTAGCTGAGCCCTCTCCTTCGTGGAGAAAGGAGAAAGTCTTTCAGAGCTGGAGGGGGTTAGTGGCTTTTCAGCATGACAAAGCCCACTCCATTTCCCTCCTGTTTTCTCTCTCTCTCTCTTTCCCCTCACTGCTCTATAGAACGGCTTCGAAGCCAGCACAATGCAAATCAGCCTGGGTCCGCATTCATGCAATGATTAATATGCACAGACCGCCCATTCTTATCAAATGACAAGCAGTGGAAAACACCACAGAACTGGAAGACGCTCTGTTGTAACATATGCTTTACATAACAAAATTACAGCATTTTTAAAGTCTTTTTATACACAGCTGCAGTGTAAATAATATTTACATATGTATACACAATCAGAACAATTATGTGCACAGTGCCTAATTTTAATATTCAAACATGCAGAACAGTTCATGAACGGATACAGATACGAAAGGGAAGAAAAAAATGTTCCGTAATCAAATACAATTTTTTGACTGCAATTAAACTTTCCTAATGTTTGTAACTGACACAATATAGAGTAATAATGAAAAGCTTTACTGGATGTCGGCTCGATACTTCAGTCTGTGGTCTTGCTGTAACCATGTGTGTTCTGGCAATGGTTTAAATTCAAACATCATGAATGTTCTGAGAGTTTTGGAACAAAAAACGTCATGTGATTGCAATGGCCATTCACTTTATTATAGTCTGATGGTCAGTACAGAGTAGGCAGCATGTTGTATTTACTAAACCACTGAGTTGAATCACTCCACATGAGAACAGTGTAGTGTCCTGGAGCGTTCAGCATCTCTTTTATCCTGTGAGGTTCCTTTCTAACACCTGCGTGAGAGTAGAAATGCCCGTTTAGTCCCGATGCGCAAGAGAACAGTGCTGTTCTCTGCATCAAAACATTACAACATGCGGCTTTTCGCTCATATTTTCTGACTGATTTAATGTGCGCTCAACAAACACCTGAACAGTGAAACATTATTTTTTGCTATAGTAACAACTCATTCACAGAGATTCATTCACAGAGTCTCTGTAGCAGTCAGAGGTTTTCCAAAATACCTTCAAAACAGAGGAATTTTCAGTTTTGGGTAACACAACGAACTGTCCTATTTGTTTTTGTCTTTAACCTGAAATTTAAATACTCATAATCAGCCCTAGTTAAAACAATCCTGAATAACTGATTCAGTCTGTCACTTCACTTGTCCAAGATGTTTGTTTTGGGTTTTTTTTGTTCGGTTCACTTACATTTTTCTTACTGTAAAAGACATCTGGTTTAATGGGCTGCTGAGCTTCTAATCTGATGTCAGTATTTATTTCTCAGACATCAAATGGCATCGCTCGAGGAAACACTGCTGAATTTACAGATTCACAACTGACATAAGGTCAATACAACGTGAAAACAATTGTACTTGGAAGATTATCATTATTCAAATGCTATACAGCAGTGCGAAATAGTACAAATAAGAAAAAATGGTTTAGACAAATAACCGGCTATTTTTTTAAAGCACTTCCCAAGATCAATCGTAATGAGTTGCATTCTTAACAGTTCCCACAGCACAAAAGGTCATGAAGGACAGAACAAAAATCTTTTGACAAACTTGGTTCTAGATATTTGTTCTTGTCCAATGAGATGTTAACAGTGTACTGAGTAATAACAGTGACACAGGCTAAGGTCCGGGGGTCAGATATGACCATCCATTAAACTCCATCCATCTGAGTCTTACACAGCTTATGACATTTCATAAGACAGGTACATTTGCTCTCGCTGAATGGGTTTCAGCACTGCCTCACTGCTTCAGAATGTCTACTCCAGGCGGTGGTATGGATTATAATGAATACGATGCTTGCGATTGCTAACAATCATCTTTCAATTGCGTGTTCACTTCTCCAAAGTGTTCCACATGGTTCACACAACAGCTCTCGATGCTGTGCCAAAGAGTGAATTATGTTTTTTCCCTCTCTTTGACACAAAATGCATTCAATAAACATGTTTCCAAAGGTCTTACATTCAATTCTCTCTCTGGGCTCAACAACCAAACAAACTGTATAGTTCTAAAGACCAATTTGTGAATGTGTCTAAACAATGGGCCCGAAATTGCTGGATAATAAATGCTAGATCGAACTGCAATGAATACCTGAAATCGTAATGGTTCACAATACTCATTGACAAACAAATAAATAGAAATAGAATTAAATAAAACAGATCCAGATCTGCCAAATCTTATACATACAAACATGCGCCGATACAGCGCTCTCGCTTTCGGATACGGTAAATAGAGATTTTTTTTTTAGCTGAATGTGAATATGAAATAAAATGTGTGTCTGACATGACTATCATTAAATAAGTAGAGTAAATAAACCTACAATGAAGCGTAAAATCTGACATTTCACAAAACGTATTGATGCTAATGATAAAAAGGACAGTGATTTAAAATGCTGTTTGATTGCTTTGCTCTCCTGTACTCCAGTCACGTCATCTAACTTTTGGTGCATTTGTGCACAGGTGCATTATGTTTTTTAAGCTAGCTCATTTGCCAATGGCCATAAAAAACATTGTATGGTCTTTCAGCTTCAGACTGCGCAGAAAAAAAGCAGTCTAACAACAAGAAGCGTGCAGACGCTAAAAAGAATTAAAAGTAATATAGTTCAAACTGTCAGGACCGAGCCTATATATTGCACAAAACAGTCAATAACTTTACAGTAAATTAAAATTCTTTCCTAGGGAATATTTATTAAATCACATTATATCATATAAAGTCCAAAGGATTAATAAAGAGGACTTCAGGTACTCTTGACCCATTTTTGTACTTCACTATTGATGAATAATTCTGTTTTACACATTCAATTACATGATTTTATATTTCCATAAAATTATTTAGCCGCCTTTCCGAAGTGCAGATCGCATGACCTTAGTTCTCCTGCGACAATCAGAAACCATTCATGGTGTCAGGAGAGATGCATCCAGTGTTCTGCTGTATTAGAAGACTGTGGTTTGATTTCATTTTAACTTCCAGTGGATAATAGGCTATTATTTGACCTGGTTGCTTGTTTATTTATTTTTTATTTTTAGTTATTTAATTTTTGGAAGTTGGGGGCTGGATGGGGTGTCCTTTTGAGGGATATTCATTATACAAGTCCCTACCTAAGGTCGATATCTTTTGGGCGATCTGGTTACAAGAGGACAATCGAGACACATTGCCGTTTACACCATTTGTCTACAATGCATCTCCAAGGTGTCCAGATGACCACTTGTGTTCAGAATTCAGTACTGCATACGTCACTTCTGCTAGACAGTGAAAGGGCACAGCACCCAGTTATTACATTAGTTCTGTCCCCAACAAGTACCAGATTTGTTTAGCATGAGCTAGCTAAGCAAACAAAAATGCTTTAAGAACTAGTATGTATACATGTATGAGCTATTCCAACTATTGCCAATTGCTCCTCTTCATTTTCACCAAAACATTCACCATGTCCTGTGCTGATGAATTATTTTCCTGTTATATCCTTGTCAAGGACGCATTAGCGTTTACACTACAAAAGATATGTGACCACCTGAGCAAATGGTTTGAGTGAATGTGTCTTGAATGCATCTTGGGGGTCGTTTAGAGTTGTATTTAGCACTGTCTACCTGTGATCCGATCACCCAAGACGCATTTTAGAACCAAGTGTAAACAGGGTTGAATTGGTTACTATGGAAATGGTAACATATTCAGACGATCACATTAATACAAATCTGTGACTTTTCTTTCAGTCAGATCTGTCAGTGCTGCTGATATGGAAAATAATTCAACACCTTCTGACAAATCAAAACTGAGAATTTATCGCTGCTGTTGTACTCTATAAAACAGAGCATTTTAAAAATTTGCAATAGAGTTGGCCTGTGTAATGAAGATCTCATAACGTCCATTGTATTTTCCGAAACACTTATTCTCACCGCAGCCACGACATGGTTCTTGGTAAACCCTCCACCGTCAAAATAATATCCAATTAGTGGTGGTCCATTTGCAATGATGGACAGGGTACAGCTACAAAGTGACCTTTATCGCACATGTGCATGATAAAGTGACAACTCCATAGACACTATACACTATTTCCAACTCACATAACTCCATCCTCAGACATTCACACCTTCTAATTTGGAATGTAACATCACCCACAGTAGTTCCTGCTTCCCTTTTCACACACCTGTCACATTCAACACTACCTTTCACTTCCTGTTCCTCAGAGTTAATGCAAGAAAACTGCCCACTCTGCAAGGCTTATCCTTTAGGGAGCGCTTTAAGTGGGATGACTTCCCAGTTTGTTTCACAGTGAATTTTTAACCAAATTGCTGGTTTTCTGACCTGCAGAATGACACCATGATTAGATCGGAAACACCGCAGCACACACGAGAAACCACAAACGAATTCTCTGCAGCCAAAAGGCTGAACATAAATACAAAATGTAAAGGAATACTCATATCAAGGGACATGTCTGATACATCTGTCCACTGCCTTTTACTGGAAAAATCCACAACTGAACACGTATAGTATCATTTAAGTCCTAGACCACTGACACTGACGTGTTATGTGGAGTTGCTGTGTGGACACAAGGTAGATGTAACCGACAACTGAGTGTCTACCAGAACCATGATAAAAAACCTTACTGAAGAGTTCTGGCTACATCGCCAGGTTTTATTTAGCAACAGAGGGCTAAAAAGGAGCGTGAATAATTTTGCCCAGCGTAACATCAGCAAATCACCTTAACTAATGCATTAGTAACAGCCAGATGAGGCAGGATGAGAAGGCTTCACAGCACACATTCAGATTACAATTCACAGGTATGTAGTTTGTCACACAGGATGATTTCCCTTTACGCTGTTAACTAAAAAGATAAAATCAGACAAGATAATGAATCTGCTGAAGACAATCATCACTCACTTTGCACAGATTGCAGTTGTGTCAGGACGGCTATCTGTTCATTTTTCTCTTGTACACATTCACATGATTGGATGTTTCTTCTTGATTATCATCAGGATGGTTCATTTTAAGATTTATTAAATGGAATTGGTCTAGTGGGATGAAATTTTTGTCTGCCTTGAATACAAGATTTTCATACAATGTGAAATTGTATTCAGCCATAAACAACCACACTTAGCATTTTTTATCATACTGTATATTAGATTTTTTCAATGGGATCCCAAGGGGTATAGCTGTGTAAGAGTTTATTCTAGTGGGTGGAGGACAGGATTCCTCTTTTGCTGGTCGTTCAGCCTGACGCTAGCCAGTCAAAGGCATCTGTTAGCTCACGTAAACAAAAGAAGGCAGTTAGATGTTGGCAGCCTTCATGGTGACTTAGCGAACAGGCGGGAGCTGGATATGACTAAATTACTGGAGAACACTTAATGATATGTGATCCTAAAATGATACGTAATTACAAAAATAGACTAATAATAATGATCTATCTTAAGCACAGTTGGGATGTTTTCCTTAAATTTTGTTTTGAAAATTACCTGAATTTTCTGGACTTTTCACAAGCCATAGAATTCCAGAGCAAAAGCAAAGTGGGGTATAATTTTCTCTGGTTAGACCCATTTCCCTTCTGTCTTTCTTTTTTTTCTTTTTTTTAATACAGTTTCCTCCTTGCAAAAATAAGCCGTTTGTGTTTTCATAGTGGCTTTGAACTCACCACAGAAGTTTAACTTCCAGATGTTTACAATTTTCTCCCCGCTTGTGTTATTTCTTTATTCTTGGCTGTTGACTCATCTTAAACTTTGCTTTTCTCTTGAGGTGAAGCTGGAGACTAAACACTTAAGAATGGCACTTTCTTCAACTTTGGTTACTTTTTAAACACATGTTGATGAAAGATGTTGATCTCAGCCTCTTTTGTAGTGAAATCTGGGAAATCTGATGATCTGGTGATGCATCTGTGCCTCTGACTAACGCTCTCTCTCTCTCTGCGTCTTGTCTATATCGCTTGCCCTGCCTCTACCATCTCTTTCACACACAGACACACAAAAGCAGCTGCAAGTCAACATTAACATGTCAACACCCCATGGCGCTCAAGCAAGAGAATCGGTGCACAAGAAAAATGGAGGGAGAGTGAAAGAGACTGACAGGTGCAAATGTCCTCTACAGTTACCGGCAGCATTTTTTTTAGACATCTTACTATAGTACATCGCCATATTCCTGAGCAATTACTCAACAAATGCTTCTTAAAAATTGAGCCATATAGAGCGAGAACGAGGGAGAGCGGAAAATTGGATGAAGGCAGGAGAAGAAATGAACAGTGGGGGGAAATTGAGAAAAGAGAGAAATACCGAGAAAGATGGAGACTAGGAAGCGTGCGAGAGAGAGAGAGAGAGAGAGAGAGAGAGAGAGAGAGAGAGAGAGAGGGGTAATGTTTGAGGATAGAGGGATAGAGGGTGACTTAAAGGACACAACTAGAGAATGATGGCACAAAAAAACAGACACAGAAAGAATGAGAGGGGATAGAGAAGAAAGCAATACAGACAGGTAGACAAGGTGACAAAAATTGAGAACGTGGCAAAAAAAACGAGACAATGTGAGAGATACAATTAAAGAGAGAGACAAAGTTGAAGAGAGAAACAAGACTGAAAAGAGGGGAGAGAGAAGAAGAGACAAAAATGGAAGTAATTGAAAGAAATGGAGAAGGAAAGAGAGTGAGATAAAGAGAGTGGACAGATGGCGACAGAAAAGATGTAAAAAAAAAAAAGGACAGAAGAAAGGCAGAGAATACGAGAGACAGAAAGATAGATACATATAGAAAGTGGGAAAGACAGCAAGGGAAAGAAATGAGAGGGCGGAGAGAGAGAATGAGAGATGGTGTGTGTGTGTGTGTGTGTGTGTGTGTGTGTGTGTGTGTTTGTGTGTGTGTTTGTGTGTATGTGGGTGTGTGTGTGTGTGTGTGTGGGTGTGTGTGTGATTGTGTGTATGTGGGTGGGTGGGTGTGTGTGTGTGTGTGTGTGTGTGTTTGTGTGTATGTGGGTGTGTGTGTGTGTGTGTGTGTGTGTTTGTGTGTATATGGGTGGGTGGGTGTGTGT
>JAQQZR010000011.1:7953516-7971016 GCA_030068235.1 Notoglanidium macrostoma | reverse complement strand
GCTAACAAATCATAGAAATGTATAACCACCAATTTTATGCAAAGTGCAATGAATGGCAAGGCCAGTATCAGACCACTCTTTTGCATAGTACACTATTATTTAATCTAAGGACAGAACATACAAAACACCCACTGATTAGTTTCAAGGTGAGAAAACATACACAAATATACACAACAGAACTATGGTCATATTGTCTGAGTTTCACAATTAAAAAAATAATAATACTTTTTTTCTGCTTCCTGTAGTGCTCTCTGTGACCAGATGGTTTCTCATAAAAAGCCAATTTAGTTTAGAACTGAATGTTGTTTTCAAGAATAATTCACATGAATGCTTTACAAGGGAGCTGGAAATAATGAAATAAGCAATCGGATTGGAAGTGAGATCAACTCCTGCCAGCATGTATGCTGTAAAGAATAATGACAAAAATCAGTCACCTTGTAAAACTGCCATAGTAGTTATCCATCTTCTTTGGGTTAACATCATTATGTGATATAATATAGTATGTCTATTATCAGTAACCTTCAAAGAAAAAAGAAGTCAAAGAAAAAAGTACCGGTGATTGTCTGTAAAGCTGTTTTTTACCACAAAATTGTTAAATTCTCAAATCTGAATGGTCAGAATATGTTGAATAATCTTTTATAGCAACAGCTCAAAGTGGTTTGGCTTATAACCTAAATGTTATTTAAAAAGGTTTATAACAGGTTTAATATGTTCTATGTTGGCTCTATAGTAAAGAGAGAGACATAAAGTGATAGGTGTGTAAGACATGATGTAGGGGAGAGGGACATGGTGGTGTGGAAGAGCAGAGGGACATGGTGTATATGTGAAAAGGGACGTAGAGGGGCATGGTGTAGAATGGGAGAGGTTCATGATGTGGAAAGGTGTGGACATGATGTTGGAATGGAGACGTTCATGCTTTGGAAGGGGAGAGGGACATGGTGTGGAAGGGCAGAGGGGCATGGTCTGGAAGTGGAAAGAGACATGATGTTGGAATGTAGAAGTATATTGTGTGGAAGGTGGGAGGTTCATGGTGTGGAAGGACAGATGGACATGATGTAGAAGGGGAAAGGTTCACGTTGTGGAAGGACAGAAGGAAATGATATGGAAGGGCAGAGATTTATGGCACGGAAGGGGAAGTGGACATGAACTTGAATGGGAGAGGTTCATGGTGTGGAAGGACAGAGGGAAATGATGTGGAATAGGAGAGGTTCATGGTGTGGAATGGCAGAGGTTCATGGTGTGGCACTTACACATGGACACATATGGTGGATGATCTACTTTCTTACAAGCAAATCTACAGCTAACAGGTTGTTATATAAATTTTTTTATTAAATAATCATTGATCTTGTCAAGTTTTCTGTGAGATGTTTATTTAACATTCATGAAAGGAGACTTCAGTATTAGTGCATTTGTAATAATAACTTTTCCACCACTGCAAGTCTAGCAATGAATGATGACTTGCAAGAAAAAAGCTGCATTTTTTGTGGTATATGTAAACCAAAGGAAAAGGATAAAAACCAGAATTTCATGAGGGAAAGACATGTAAGTCATGTAAGTGACACCAGAAACTAACTGAATCTAACTATAAACAGTTATAAAGCAATATGTCATTCATTAATAAATTAGAATCATTAGCAAAATGATGTAGTATAAGAATAATAAACATTTGGAATGTGCTGTTGTTGGAATACAATCATCTTTGAGGTGTTAAGTAAAACTCTGCATTTTATCTGGCTGCTATAATATTTGTCTATAATAGTATGCCGCATCAGGTTTTAATTAACAATTTGAAATAGTCAATTATTGTTCTGTAAGTAGTTTGGTATGGGCTTATTTTTGTGCACTGAGATTTTTTTTTACACCTGCAGAAAGATTTGTTATAGCTTTCAAATGGGCTTCATGGCATTGCAGTGCAATTTAATGGCATTTTTTCATGACATTTATATATTTTTCAAAAACTGAGTAAGCCTTATTCTGCGCTTGAAAATGGACACTTAAAAGGTGCTATACTCTCAACCTGTCATCTGTTGAAGCATCCACAACTGAGAAATTACTTAAAATTTGACCATAGGCTAATTTGTTAGTCATGCACATTCTGTATTAGATTCTTCTTATTCATAGTTTATGGTGTAATGTTAATGTTCAGCACCAGCAGGATGAAGAAATGACTGAATTGTCATTGTTCTTCCAAAAGATATTCCCTCAGCTGGTGTTTTGCTGATGGTGATGTCTCATATGTCTCTTCAAAATCTCTCTTAAGTGTTAGTTAGGTTAAGATTTGATGAGTGTGACAGCATATAAGTATGTCTCAGCATATGATTCACAAAATTTCCCTTACCGTCAAATCAGAGCCCTTGTACCCTGTGGTTAGCGGCAGAGTCATCCTGGAAGAGACCACTCCCATTAAGATAGAATAAAAATGTTTAAAAGTGATCAAATGATAAAAGTGATCAGTCAAAAAACTTTTGTATTGATTAACAATCACACTTCCCTCTAAGGGGACAAGTAAAGCCAAAGCGATCTAGCAAAATAAATAAATGCCCTCCATAGCATGACAGAGCCACCAATTTTCCTTTAATTTTTCACCCTTCTGTACATATACATATCCCTTGATTTTCAGTTTTACTAGAATAATCTATTTGTTTAAGGGAAATGGAAGATAAATGAAGATCATTGCTTTGGTACCAAGAATATAATATGGCTGTTGTTTCACAACACTCAAAGAGAATCATTAATTACAGTCACATCAGGATCAGGGAATTGGAATTGAATGTTACTATTCATCAGAAATATGCCAGCACAAGAAATATTTATGCATTCAAAAAATACGATTAAATGGCAATTAAAGCATTAAAAACTGAAAAACTAGATAAAATTAAAACAATCCATTAAATGCAATAATACTAACATGGCTATTTTGCCCTTTACAACAGAATTACTTTAAAGTAATTTATTTCTTTATGAAAACCAAAGTTCTGCTACCAGCATGTTTTTGGGAGGCAGAAGTATCCAGAGCTCAGGATCAAACCAGAGACCCTGGAGCAGTGAGGTGGCAATGCTACCCATCATTTCACACAGCACTGAAAGTAAATGAGTTTAACTTAAAACAACATCTGGATCATAATTTAATTCAGTTTCCAAAGAAAATACACGCACACATACAAATGCACCATGGAAGAATAAGAAATAACTCCAAGTGTGTTGTAATGACATACCACTGTCTGTACGTGCCCGCATGAGAGAATTTATGATCAAGATTAATTGGATGTTGTTTTGCCTTTTCACCAAACAGTGAAAGACAGAATTCTCTTCCACGCTCCTCCAACCCTGTGATTGGTCTATTTAATGTACTGACAAAGTGTAACCTATATGTCTGAGTGTGACAGTGTATACAATGTGTATGATGAGCAAAGCTGAAATATTTGTAGAGCCATTTATAGATATAGATGTGACAAAAAGAAAAAAGGAAACCAGTTTAGGTGCTTTTAAATATGCTGCTAGGACAGGACTGTCTAATATTCAGTAAGGAGTAAATCAGAGGAAGCATTATTTGTTTTGATAAATGACTGCAGGCCAAGTCTAACCAATACACTCTGTGCTTTCAATGCTGCAGGTCTTTAAAGCCATAGTTTCGTCGAAATAAAAATACACAATTTTTCATGTAGCTCAAATGTAGAATATCAGCCAAGACACCTTTGGCATCAGACATTATATTCTTTATTCTTTCAAAGGAGCCCAATGCTAGCAGAAAGTTGCTAACAAGAAGATTAGAGAAGTGAAGGAATGCTAGAAGCTAAAAGAAAACTTATAGTTACTTATTTAGGTATTACCCATTTTCTTAGATGTGGTTTTCACCACATAGTTAAAGACAGAATATTCTGTCTATTCAGAATGTTCCTCCAAGCCTGTTGTCAGTTCATTTAATGTACTGACAAACTGACAGATTTTACCTAAGCAACTGACCATAAGCTAAAACTTGAAGCTACTCATTTAGCTAAAATCAAATCATCACAGACCTTAAACCATGTTTGTACACTAAACACAATTCTGTGGTTTCTGACACTGTATGACTTGCTGTTATCTATATAATAGACAAAAAGTCACCACAGAATGAAAAACAGTCATAACTCTGAAACTGAAATTGCTTAGCAAATCAGACTGTGCCCCTTCGAGCACCTATAAGTTCAGAGGTTATGATTAAACAGCAAAATCTAAACCGTCTTATCAATTTAAAAAAATAAGTATCTGATATATACATATATAGTACCATTGAAAACTTTGGACACACCCACTCATTCATTTATTTATTTTGAATACATAAAAACTATAAAAGAACATGGAACATATTTTTGGGACAACACATGGAATTATGCAGTAAACAAAAAACAAAAAGAATTAAATTCTTTGTACACACACTGTTGGTCCCATGTCAGTAGGATGTGGCACCCCTCCAGGTCTGGGTACATGTGGCAATACGGTGTGGAAGGGAGTCATACAGCCATTGTATCCTCTCCTCTGATAAATCGGGCCACAGCAATTGTAACTGGCCATCGAGATCCTGCAGACTGGCACTGGGTCTGAGTTGACGTCTGAGCTGATCCCACACATGTATGATTGGGGAAAGATTGGGGGACCTGGCTGGCAACAGGAGGACCTCAACATGACACAGCGAGTCCATAGACACAAGTGTCGTGTGTGGATGGGCATTGTCTTGTTGAAAGACTGTACCAGGGTGCTGTCTCAGGAGGGGTAGAACATGCAGACGCAGGATGTCACTGACGTAGCACTGTGGTGTCAGGGTACCCCAAATCACTAATAGAGATGACCTGAAGTCATACCCTATGACTCCCCACACCATGATGACAGGAGTAACACCAGTCTGTCTCTCCACAACATTGGGAGGATTGGTCCTCTCCCCTCTGCATCACCATACACACACATGATGGTCATCCGTGATAATGCAGAACTGAGATTCATCACTGAACATGGTACAATGCCACTCATCAGTCCATGCCTTCTGGTTATGGCACCACTCCAAATGCAGCTGTCTCTGCACTGGTTTTAACGGCAGCCTATGCATGGGACAGATAACCCATAATCCGGCTGATGCCAGTTGTCAAGATACAGTGCGGGATGACACAGGGTGTCATAGAGTGGCCAATACGTGTGTCCGGATGGCAGGTGCAGATGTCATGGGGTTCTGTAATGCTTGGTGCACAATACGATGATCCTCCCTTGGTGTGGTCTGTCTTGGGCATTTATGAGGTCAGGCACTGATGTTGGACGAGAAGGCCTGGCTTGCAGTCTCTGTTCCAGTTCATCCCAAAGCTGTTTGATGGTGTTGAGGTCAGGCCTCTCTGTGGGCCAGTCAAGTTCTTCCACATCAAACTCATCCAACCATATATTTATGGACATTGATTTGTGCACTGGGGTATAGTCATGCTGGAATAGAAAAGGGCCTTCCCCAAACTGTGTCCACAAAGTTGGAACTATAGCATTGTCCAAAATGGCTTGTTATGCTGAAGAATTAAGATTGCCCTTCACTGTATGTAAGGGGCCTAGCCCAAAGCCTGAAACCCAAAGCCTGAAAAGCAAGAACTCTTCAGTTATGGAATCAGCAGAAAGTTGGCAACCTTTAAGCACCATGGACCTTAGTAGTTGCTGACCTGCTCTGTGATTTTATGTCTTTATGTCTATATTATCTGTGATTATAAATGCTTCCACTTTCCAATAATACCACTTCCAGTTGACCCTGGAATATCCAGCAGGGATGAAATTTCATGAACCATCTTATTGCAAAGGTGGCATCCTTTCACAGTACCATGCTTGAAGTAATTCAGGTCTTCAGAACGACCTATTTTTTCCACAAATATTTGTAAATGGAGACTGCATGGCATGGCTTGATTTTATACACCTGTGGCAATAGGTCGGATTGAAAGACCTGAATTCAATAATTAAGAGGTGTGTCCCAATACATTTGTCAATATAGTGTGCATATAAAAATATATATATAAAACCAGTGCAGAGACAGCTCCATTTGGAGTGGTGCCATAACCAGAAGGCATGGACTGATGAGTGGCATCGTACCATGCTCAGTGATGAATCTTGGTTCTGCATTATCACGGATTACCATCATGTGTGTCTATGGTGATGCAGAGAGGAGAGGACCAATCCTCCAAATGTTGTGGAGAGACACACCGGTGTTACTCCTGTCATCATGGTGTGGGGAGTCATAGGGTATGACTTCAGACCCTGAAGCGCATGCTCCGCCGGGTTGTTGAAGGCGAGGGCCAGAACTGGGACCTGCTCCTCCCATATGTGCTATTTGCCTTCCGTGAAACACCTCAGGCCACCTCAGGTTTCACCGCGTTCGAGCTCCTGTTTGGACGGTGGCCCCGGGGACTGCTGGACTTTGCCAAAGAGGCGTGGGAAGCCCAACCCTCTCCGTTCTGCTCCGTGGTCGAGCATGTGGGTGAGCTGCAGGAGCGGATCGCGAAGGGGCTCCCAGCAGGAGCAGCAGCGGGCCTACAACATCTGGGCCCAAACATATGAGTTCCAGGTGGGGGATACGGTGCTGCTACTAGTCCCCAGCGCCACGTGCAAATTCTTAGCACCCAGGCAGGGCCCATACACTATGGTTGAGCGAGTGGGCCCAGTGAACTACCGCCTCCAGCAGCCAGGTAAGAGAGCTAAGACACAGTTATATCACGTAAATTTACTGAAAGGTTGAATAGAGCCTGTCCCCGTGCTCCTGTTGTCTCTCTCTCTCCTTCCAGTCCACAAGGGAGTGGATCTCTCCCCGGCCCAGCGCCAATATATGGAGAAACTGGAGGCCCAACACCGAGACGAAAAATATGAAAGTGTAAATAATGGGTCAGGTAAGCAGGCATTCAGCAGATGTACAGTAAGTGCGGGGAAACTTTATTTAAGCAGGCAACAGATTCCAAAATACATGAGGCTGAGGCAAGGTCAAAACAGGCAAATGTCAAAAACACTTAGCAAACAGAAATAACAAAGGCTATAGTTATGGCAAAATCAATGTCTAAAGAAACAAAGGCTTGGCATTATCTTTGAATTAGGCTAATATTTCACACCGAACTAAGGAAACCAGTTAACTTATACAGCATGACTTATTACTGATTACAACTTAACTAAAAACAGGTGCAATCAATCAATGACACATGAGGTGAGGGGCTGAAGGGGAGTGTAGTTCAGGTGATCAGTAAAGTCTTAAGAGTACCCACAACAATAAACCCACAACACAGTTACACAGTTAAACAAGAAAAATGCTGAAGAACTAAAGTGTATAACAGAAATAACAGAATATTAATATGTAAAACTACTGACTAAAGACTGAAATATATTGACTAGCTGCTGTTCTTAGCCATTGCTACTTTAATCTTAGAATCTTAGCACATGCCATAGGCATCACATTTACACTGGCAGCTGATATGACTTTTTATTATCACCACTCCCCCAACTGGGAAAATAAAATCAAAATTTAGATTTTTTTAGATCAATTTCCATGTCTATTGTTGACTGCGCTGCAAGTATTAGAATGATCATTAAGTAATTTCATCAAAAATTTATTTGACATGAGCAGATACAGCCATGATATAGAGTAAGACGATCATGATGTCCTTTACCGTTCCACCTTGGATATTGTTTGTTCCACATGGTTTGCTAATTTCTACTGGTCCTTAAACAAACCAGCTGGAGTGTGTTTGCAACACCTGCAGGGGAGGTTTCACTGGCCCACAGTCAGCAAGCACACACTGATGAGGAGCTGTTAATGAATGATGACCTCCTTCCAAAGCTCTTCATCTCCCACACCTAATGAGACTCGCTACAGGTAACAGTGCACCCTAAGATGGCAAGTGCAGCCAATTAAACAAATAAGGTCAAGTAATTATCTAATTACATTAATATAGGCATAATCATAAATATCATACTGTAGTAATAACTGTTTCTCATTAGAGAAATATTGAATTAGCTGAATGCTGAGCTTCACTGGGTTCTTTTTATAATTTGTATTAATATGAAACTGAGAATGTCTCCTTAAAAACCTTATGTGATGGCTTTGATTAAAAAAAACAACATTGCCATTTCACAGAAGTCAAAACTTTTATCCTAACAAAAAAAAAACTTTGAACTTTGACTTTTAATCTTGCAATTCCTCTTTAAGTATGTAGTTATACAGAATACTAATAGAGTAGAAAATTCAGAAGATACATATATATATTAGTAAGAACAACCACAAAAGCCCACAATATACCACACAACACTCAAACCATTTTTTGGATTCATGTCTAATTGACTATATTCTTATTTTTTCATGCTTAACATCAATGTCTGTACAAAAGTGACTCTGACGCCTATGTTATCAGAAAATAGCCGCCTACGTATCATAAGAGATGACGATTGTTCTTCTGGACCTGGTTATCAGAGGTCTAACATGACATCTGGGTCACTGTGTGAGACAGTTAACTCCTGATTAACATGAAAATAAACACAGCACAATGAGATATCTTAACTGTTGATACTACGCTGAGTAATACATTTAATTTACAGAATTGTATAAAATAGTCTCTTATTTGTAGACAAACACAGGGACATTAGAGCACAAACCAGGCTCCAGTAGCTGGAGATCAAGGCTGAGGTGTTTACATTTCAGAGCAGATGTCTGGTTTTTAAAAAATGTATCATAAAATGTTTTATATGTGCTTTGTTTGTAATTATCAAAGGATCCTTACATACAGAACATCAAGATCCAAGTTACGAACAAGCTCAGCAATGAATAAAACACAAGACTCATTGACATCTGAACCTAAAAAACGTGCCAGATTTACTTAGCTGCTTGTGTCCATTTTCAGGTGGAAATATGCCACATTTTCTATGAAAAACTTTGCATGTTATGTAAAAAACTGGTGGACACAGTTTAAGCACCACAATATTTTTCTACTCTCATGCTGGTGAGATTGGGCAGTCAGATGTGAAGCTAACAGGACAAAAAGCTAACATAACAAATGTCTGGAGAAAAGAGAAGTGTAGCTGATCTCAAATTTCCTTTGATGTGCTAAATATTAAGTAAATAACCAGTAGCCAACAAAATCACAAGGTTTTGCATATGATTCTGTCCACCTTCTAGTACAAAGTTGAAATTAGTGCCCTGTACCTCTGAGTCAGAGTGTTGCCACTGTGTAAGCATTGTTTTAACTGCCAGCACAGTTGTTTTTTAATTCATTTGTATAGATATATATTTTTTAACTTATTACAAAATATGTAATAATACAATGCCCTTTTAGGACTTTACATGTTTTAAAACACTAATTTGTATCAATATATTACTTTGGTGATGCAGATATGGCAATCATTATAATAGCACAGAAGTATGTGGGCACTTTACCATGACACCTACTGTATATGTGACCACATACTTCCCCAAACTGTTGCCACAAAGTTTGAAGCACACAATTGTCTAGAATGTCTAGAATTGTGTGCTGTATTTGTAAGATTTTCCTTCACTGGAATTAAGTGGGTGTGATGGTCAGGTGTCCACGTAGTTGTACTTTTGTGCATAGAATCACATCAGAAACACATCTGGACAGCTAAAAAATCAACACATTAAACATAACTGTTTTTTTCTCCAATGTTATAGGAGCCACAGTTGACTATTATAATGATTGTATACAGTTTAACTGCATGCTTTTATACAAAGTAGCATAGCCTAGACTGCCGTCTTTACAGTCGTATTAATGCTGTTCACAAGTTTTACCTGTTCTCACAGTATTAAATAAAAAAACTTCCATTAACACATTATTTCCATAACTGAACTTGTTCTGTTGTTGACCATTGATTATTTTCACCACTTGACAGCTTTTAATTTTCTGTTTCATGCAGATAGTATGTGGTTTCAGGGCTGTTTTGTGAGATGAGCTAAAGCCTTAGTAAATTGATTGTTAATTTTAGATTCAATGCAAACGCATTATGTGGTCGCATCGAGTTGCATTTAGCACTGTAGCTCCTTATGTACAGTACATCTGGCCCTGAGAACTGAGAATTGGATAATTTATAGAACATTCATCATTCTTTTTTCCTGGTAAGGGACACAGGGGATCCGGAGCCTATCATGGAAACACTGAGCATGAAGTGGGAATACACTCTAGAATGGGGCATCAGTCCATCACAGGTGACATACACATATACACCAATCAGCCATAACGTTAAAACCACCTTGTGCCGCCAGAACATCTCTGACCTCTCGAAGCATGGACTCCACAAGAGCTCTGAAGGTGTGCTGTGGTATCTAGCACCAAGATGCTAGCAGCAGCTCCTTTAAGTCCTGTAAATTGCGAGGTGGGGCCTCCATGCATTGGACTTGTTGCCCATTGTAGGTGCATTTGGTGGTGGACAGGGGTCAGAATAAATGCTTTGACTGGTCTGCAGCTACACAGCCCCATTCGCAGCAAGCTGTGATGCACTGTTTGTTCTGATACCTAGCTATCATAACCAGCATTAACATTTTCAGCAACTTGTTCTACAGTAGCTCTTTTGGAGGATTGGATCAGACGGGCTTGCCTTTGCTCCCAATGTGCATCAGTGAGCCTCGGGCACCCATGACCCTGTCATTTGTTCACCAGTTGTCCTTCTTTGGAACACTTATGTAGATACTAACCACTCTATATCAGGAACAACCCAGAAGACGTGAAATTTTGAAGAAGCTCTGGCCCAGTCATCTAGACATTGTCAAACATGCTCAGATCACTTGCCCAGTTTTCCTGCTTCAAACACATCAATTTAGAGAACTGACTGTTCACGTGCTGCCTAATATATCCCACCCCTTGACAGGTGCCACTGTAACAAGATAATCAGTGGTATTCACTTCACTTAACAGTGGTTTTAATGTTATGGCTGATACATTTACAGCCATGCACAATTTACATTCAACTCCCCAAAACACCTACTTTAATTTTTTTGGGAAGTGGGAGAAAATAAGGAAACGTGGATGAAACCCACACAGACACAGAGAGAACATGTGAAACTCCATACAAACAGTAGCATAAGCTCAAGCTTGACCTGGGCATCTGTGAGGTGGCAACGTTACCAAATATACCACCATACCACTGTTCCTCTTTTTGTATTCATAATATGCAAATGGAAAAATGGAGCAGGGTCTAGATATATAACTCAATGAAGATAAATATACAAAAAACTGTAATAAACTGGAACAGCACCTTGGTCACATTTCAACTTAATTTTCATGATTAATTTACCCATTTCATTTTAATCACAATATCAAAGTTCTGGGAGTGAGCTCAATTCCAATTTGAATAAATTAAATGAAACAAATAAATATAGCAAAAATAATTGTCTCACAGCTAAATTATATTCACATTTGTATTCCATTTTTGTATTCTTTACCTAGGAGAAGTCAAGGCTAATTTACATTAAAGCGGAACAGACCGAAATCATTGCTGCAAACTGTTCATAGCAAGTTTAGATGCTCTTACCTGGTAATATTTCTGAGCACTCAAAAGTGAAATATATATTTAAAAAAAACACCTGCACCTTTTTGCATGCTTCCTTAGAATATGATTAAGAAAATATTTGTGATCATTCACAGTACAGTAAGAAAAAGTGTATGAAGTCAGTGCTCTGCACTCACACTTTTCATTTCATCCATGAACCATAAAGAAGTGACTGATAAAAAAATTAATATGAAAAGAGCATGAAACATTTCCTTCCTGTCTTCTGAGATGTTGAATGTACCCAGAATCATATCTCAGAAAGCCTCGAATACATGCATGAAGCTCTAAGCTAATGACGTTCACACTGTGACAGACTTGTGCATGACTCCTTTAAATGTTTCAAAGCTGAGCAATTACTCTGCAAAACAGAGCATTGATGATTTTTCCCAATTAAGTCTCATTTTATGGGAAAATGGCACACAAGCTGGTTCCTCAAATTAAGCTCTTTATAAACTAATTACCTGTCAGATGGATATCAGCAGAGGGTGAGTAAGTAAAGGTTCCAAAAAATCTAATGGCAGTAAGTGTTGAAGTGGCTATCAGCAATCCAGTGGGCATTGGACAAAAGAAAACAACAATAATAAGCTTTCACTGTGCCGATAAGTAACTGTTTGTGACAGCATGGTAATTAGAATGAATTATGGGAGGATACAAAGGGGCAGCGATTTCTTGCCTGGAACAGTGAGGCTTAATGAAATCAGAACCATCTCATGCCATTTCCTTGCCAATCATATGCATGTGTCAGTTTTCCTCAGGTGCCACCCAAATGTCTACAGATCTTTCTTGAAAATGTAGCACTTTGTTTTTTCTTCCATCCACACAGAAACAGTATTTTGGATCAAAACAAAGCTTTTGAAAAACCTTTGCATGCCCATTGAGAATTTGTGCATATTACAAATGCGTATCATGGTTGCTGACCAGGTTGTTATTTTGTGGTCTGTAGTCTATCATTTTGTAATGTGTTTGCAATTTTATTACACTTTGTTTTATTATTACACCATTGTTTGGATGAGCTGGAACATGCTGTACATGTTGTTCATGCATCTAGCTGTCTTACCATACAAACCACAGTCTGTTTTGAAATTTTGGACCAGGACTAATACTGTATTCATATATAACCTTAAGCATTAGAATCACCTCGTAATCAGATCATGCATGTTAATCCTTGTGTGTGTCATTTAAAAATTTTTGATCTTTTAATGTTTTATTGCCTCCTCTACCTATATTCAAAATGCCTGTTCTTAATGCTATTCATAAGGCATTTGACATAAGAGTTTATGGCGTACTACCGTCACCTCCTGGGATGGAGAGCTTGTGTGAGTACTTACCAATTGTTTTTGTGTCTTTGTATGGACAGAAATAATAGTGCGCCATTTGGCCAAAAGATCATATGATCTAAGATGATCTTTTGAGGTAGAATCATGATTCACGATCTGAATCACAATTTGTCTCACCTATTTTAAAATGTACGTATTTTAAAATGTCACAACCAAACTATTCATAGTTTTGAATTTTTCCGTTTGTACCTGGTTAAAAGCAATAACATGAATGATCAATGATACCAAACAAATTTCAAAATGGTAGTACCACATTATGCAGAGGTTAGCACTGTCACCTCACAGCAAGAAGGTCCTGGGTTCGATCCCCGGGTCACTCAGGGTGCCTTTCTCTGTGGAGTTTCCATGCTTTCCCCGTGCATGTTTCCTCCGGGCGCTCATTGGTGTGAATGCGAGCGTGTGTGGCTGTTTGTCTGTGGTGGCCCTGTGGTGGACTGGCGACCTGTCCAGGGTGTACCCCTCCTCCCACCCGAAGATGCTGAGATTGGCTCCAGCTTCCCTGCGACCCAGATGGATAAAGCGGTATAGATAATGGATGGATGGATGGATAGTACCACATTATTATGAACCTATGGCAAACTGAGAATTAATTAAGTAAATGCCAACATGGCATCAATATTAGTTTTAAGTAGTCAGAACAAAAGTACAGAACAATGTATAACATGAACCAAAGTGCATTTCTTGAATTTGCTCTAGGATCAATAACAATGTAGTCTCAATGCAAAAAATGAATATATACTCAGAACCCATTGAGGGAGCTGGTGACACAGAGACTCAGGAGATAGAACTGAGGTGCACAAAATACTGTTTTTTATTGTAGGGAATTAACTTAAAGTCCAAGAAGACAGTGAAGAAAGAGAATAGAAAAAACTTTTTTACTTCTTTGAAGAAACTCTGTACTCTGAAATAAGGTGCAGCACTGAGGGGGAAGAAGCTGAAGGTTCTGGAAGGCAGAATCTCTGGAGGCGTCCAGTGAGCAAAGCATAAGGCAGTTGCGGGCACAGCCGATATCCCCTCATGGCTGGTCTAGGGAGGCAGAGCACAAACATGGAGTTAGTGTTTAAACCTTATTCACCCTCCCTGGCAAATTCTCTCTTCTTTATAGTGTTCCGTCTTCTCCTGGAGGGTAGAGAGAATGAGCCACCAGATGTGCCAGGTTTCACAGCCCTGCCCTTCAGCACTGCTGCTTGGAGACTTGACTCTACTTTGGAGGGTCGTTGTAATCAAGTGCCACTAGTGCAGTGCAGCGAGGAGTGCTTGCTTTTTCCTGATGTCGGGGATGTGTAGCCATTGTCGTCACACCATGTATACTGCCTACAGTGCAAAAAATGTAAACTTAAATGTGCACTTCTGTCTTCTGATTAAAAAACAAGTTACAAGATGCGTACAGCATCCAATGAGCATTGCCATCCGATAGAGGGCATATGCATGTTACATCAGCATATGCAGAATATCATGAGTGGCAAAAAGACTTCTGGTAGCATCAGCTGTTATTTATTTATAATGATGGGATCAGTATGGTTCCTCCGAAAAGCAGATCATATGCCAAACTAAGATCTTCTATGATATAAGATCATCAGATGGCCAAACCCTAGACAGAGGTATTTACAAAAATGCTGTCTTGTGGATAGGTTTTATGTTAAAATGAAGGGATAAAAACTAAACTTTCAGAAATAACCAGATACCTGTGGACAGAGCCTCAGTCATATTTGAGTCTCACATTCCAGCATACCTTGCTGCAGATTCTGTTAACAAACCCTGCAGCCATATACCTGTACCTAGTATGTAAAAAAACATTTTGCTTACAATGTAAATCTTATACTCATCGGAAATGTGAAATCATGTAATCCAAAATAGAAGGCAAAATCAAAAGAAAAACATTTTTAAAACATCAAAAAGGCAAGAGGTCACCCTCCTGCCTACAGATCTGTTTTTAAAAAGGCAGTGTATTACATCTGGCACAGATATGTTAAGAAGAATGTGGAGTGGTTGGCCAAGCAATCTGGCAGACTTAAAACATGTGTGCAGAGACCTGGAAAAACCCTTCACATGGTCAAATTTTGACATTTTATACTATACTATCTAGTTCCTAAACTGCAGATTTGCCTGAACTGAAGCTGGTCTCTTATTTGCACATATCTCAATCACAAGTAAAGTTTCAAAATTTTACTACATTTCTACATCAAGTGACAGTCCCTTATTGTAATATCTAACAAGATTGAAGATGCATATAGAGGATCTTTGACCAAGCCTCCATGCAGAATTCATTTTAAGATTCTTTTCAAGTCCAGTGGAGTTTTATTGTGATTCCTAGGGCTACACTATATGATCAAAAGTACAGTATGTGGACGCCTGACTATCACACCCATGTGTGCTTTTTGAACATCCCCTTTCAAATTTATTCCTCACTTTGCTGTTATAATAACCTCCATCCTTCTGAGAAGCCATTCCACTAGATTTTGGAGCATGGCTGTGGAGATGTACCCATTCAGCCATAAGAGCATTCATTAGGTCAGGCTCTGATGTTGTGTGAGGAGGCCTGGGGTGCAGTTGGCATCCCAATTAAACCCAAAAGTGTTCAGTATGGTTGAGGTCAGGGTTCTGTGCAGACCACTTGAGTTCTTCCACTCCACTCCAAGTCTTTATGGAGCTCACTTGGTACAGGTACCTTGTCATGCTGGATCATATTTAGGCTGTTTAGTTCCAGTGAAGGGAAATCATAATGCTGCAGCACAGAAAGACATCCTATACAATTGTGTGCTGCCAACAGTGTGGCAACAGTTTGGGAACAGCCTATATATAGGTGTGCTGGTGTATAACTGATATAATTTATATTCTTACTTTTGTTCAGGTGGACTGTCCTCTTTAATTTACACCACAGGATCAAGACTGAGTTGGTCATTGTAAAATATACATTTTGTGTCCTGCAACATTTCTGTTTTGATTTGGGTGAATATTGGGGTAATTGTGGTATTGAAAATCTTTTAAACAAAGCCAAAAATGAAGCATCCACCTATTACCAGTGGCAATGGTCAAGTGGCCCTGATCAAACCCTGAACAGAATTAAACCTATATCTTTAATAAGTACTTCATTAAACAATGGTCACACATGACACAAAAAACAGTCAAAAAGTACTTATGTTTCAGCACCGTTCCTTTTTTCTAGCTTTTTATTTATTTTAAGATTTTTTTGTCAAACTGCAATAAGCATAAGTAACTAGTACACAAAGTTGCATTATGTAAGAGCATCTGCAAAATGTTGTTAATATAAACATGCTGCTTTACTCTATTTTGGGAGTGTTCAGGTTCACATGTTCACTCCTTGTTTAAGCTTCATTGTGGTTCCTTATTTCTAGGTTTACTCAAAGTTTATTCAAATAGGTTTAGTCAAAGAACAACAACAACAACAACAAGGTTGTAGTGTGACATGTTAAACCAACAGAGATTAATGTCTATTAAATTAAAAGAAAAACTCCTCATATGCTCTGTGATTGACTGTATTTGCAGATGTCAGTCATCAATACAGTCACTGATATTCATAATCAAAGAAATACTACGTATTATCACATTATAAACAAAAACATGCATTGCCACAAAAATACTGCATGTATTATGTAATTCATGACACTAATAGTACTCAGACACACATCTGAGAGGTAGTGAATGTTTTATAATTATGATATTAACATATAATTATCTTGTAGTTTGTCTAAGAGCTCTTGTAATTAACACTTATTAATGAGTGATAGAAATAATAAATGTGAAAATGTGAAAAATGAAAACAGGAGCTGTGAGGAACAGTGTTGGCTTGTGAAGAGTAGAGAAATGAATCACCTATAGTGAATGTAATTTGCAGGAAGAACTATCCTGGACTGGGAATGGGCCTTTTTACATAACCCATAAATTAACTCTCGATCTCTAGTTCAGTTCGGTCCCTGGCGCCTTTGCTTCTCAGTAAGCAGGAAATTAAATTTGGGGCCATCTGACAGATTGGTGTTCCATTGTGAACAAAGGAAATGTATTACACTGAGCTTGATGTGAATTTTACTGTTAATGCTATCACCGAGTGAGAACAAAGATTACAGCAGAAAGTTTCATGAATTTTTTGTGAGCTGCAAAAAATTAGCATCCTCTGTAGCATGAGAAAAGAAAACCCAGCAGTCAGTCACAGACAAATATAAACAGACAGAATCTTAAATATTAAACATATTAAAAAAAACTTCAACATTTTGGGTATTTAATCAATGCTAAAAGTGGAAAATTATTATTATTAGATGGATGGTTGTGGTATTCGTATAAAGAGCTGGATTTGATTAGTTGTTTAAACACATTCCGAATTGCAATTTGCCAGCAAGTATATTATTTTATTAATTAATGAATGACAATTCAAACAGTATTTTGATTTATAGTTTTATTAATAGACTTATAGATTTATAGTTACATTTTTATGTAATGAACATCCGCTAAACACGCTAGTTCCTCTTATCATTTATGGTATAGCAGTTATAAACTTTTCAGTTCTTTTGCAATCACACTATTTTTATTATTGTTTTAACTGCTGATTAAAAAACCTGATCTCGACCCCAGTCAGTTGTCCAACTATAGGCCAATATCAAACCTCCCTTTTATTTCCAA
>JAQQZR010000011.1:7925844-7938863 GCA_030068235.1 Notoglanidium macrostoma | reverse complement strand
CGCCCCCCCCCCCCCCCCCCCCCCCCCCCCCCCGCGCAATTCAAGCATCCCAGTTGCAGCCTCAGTCTCTGTGGAGATTAACTATCCATATAGGCATGATGAAGTACTATTATTGAGGACAAAAACGCATGATTAGTCATATAAGTATATGAACATTTCAGCTATAGAACATCATATCACTTAAGTAAATCTGCCTAGAGTAGGTGGCACAACTGTTAACTGAAGGGTAGAAATTTCACTTAAATCTGAGATGAGGAAAATCTGCATAATCTTTGCAAATCTGCTTTGCAATATATAATCCTGGTAGGAGCTCAAGCTAACTCTAATTATCATAATTCACAAGATTGGGCTTCAAAGTGTGATCGGGAGGAAAATTGATCATTTTTCTCCTCCATATATGTGCACTTTCACAATCACATTCACAAAGGCAGAGTGAGGAAAGAAAATATTTGTTCCCTCAGAGCTCTTATTTTACCCACTAGTTGTATGAAAGGAACCCAGCTTGATGAGTATATAACTATTAGAATCTAATTCCACTATACATGAGACCATGTGGTTACAGTTGTTCTGAAACGTGCAAGTGACAGAGCTACTAAAGCTAATTTAAGTCTGAGTGAAAAGCTTTGCATGGTTTCTAGATGGAAAAAGGAAAATGGATTGCTACAAAGAGATTAATTGAATGTAAATGCATTTTCGAATAAGACACCAATGCAAAACATAAGACGAAAACTATTCTTATTCTCTAGCCCTGATTAGAAGAAGGCATTGTATATGAAATTTGAAGAATGCCAAGAATTACAACCGTGTGGCATTGTGGTGAGAGTGACTAGCATGGGTGTCTCACAGTTCCAGTGTCCCTTATTAGATTCTGAACTTGGGTTACTGTCTGTGTGGAGTTTCTCTTGTTCTCCTTGTGTTTGTGTGGGTTTACTCCAGGAAAAGATGGGGTGCTTTAATAGGTCTGGTTTCTTAGTAACATGGTGAGCTGTTTTTTTATGTGATAGTACCTTCAAGAGGGAGAACAAAATAGAGGCTGGTGAGGAACTAACTGCTTATACTGTAGCTGCTATAACATAAGTGATATCATAAACTAGCTTGTTTCAGTGACCTTCTACAACACATAGCCAGTTACCCATCATTTACCCTGGAGCTACTGTGTAAGGGATAATTGTAATAAGAAATGATGTTTATAACCACCAGTTTAGTGTCTCGTGAACTTGCCTCAACACTTTTGGTACGTAATCAATTTCATACTAAGGAAAATTTCATGTTCATTCTTAGGGTCACACCTCCTATATGAAACTAAGTGCTAAAGAAGAATGTTTTTTTTATCACTGCCAAGTCAATGCAGACAATAAAAGAAACTACCTAGCTTTCTGGATGTTCTACAACATTAGATATAAATTAACTTTAACTATAAATGGATAAAAAACTATGGAATGTTGTTTATTTTATGAAAATAAAATCAACTCTGGGGTGCATTTGTCTCAGGTTACATCACACCGTTCTGTTGATTAGTTTTTATACGAGCATGTTCCGTTGAGTTTTATTCCTTACAGCTTATTGTGAACAGCAGGATTTGTCTAGTTTTAGCTGAAATACTGAAAAAAAGTCCTGATGCATGGTTTTATTTGACTTTATGTGACTTTGATTTTGGATACAGTTATTTTCACCTAAAATTCATACAATTGTAATCCAAATATTATATACACAAAGGCAAAGTGTTTTAATAAGTGTCTGAATGAATATCTAGTAAAACAATATGCATACCATAAATAAACTTTGTAGAAGCTTTATGTATTGAATTCAAAATGGATGCTGGAAGGATATGGAAGAATTTATAAACACAAAAATAAGGTACAGTATTTCCTTCAGTTGAAAGACTGCAATGTCAGTGTTAAACTTTTTATGTTAAGCTGTAAGAAAGTTTATGCAAGCACAGTGCAGAATTTAAAAGTATCTCAGAGAGTATCTCGGTTGTTGGAAAGAGTGCTGTGTTTTGATCTCTAGGGCTCATTTCGAACAGAATGAGAGAAGATAAATTGCGCAGATGATCCTCATTTGTTATTATCTTTCTAATCCCCATGCTCCAGCCACACCTTTGAATCACAAATTAATTTACAATTTAAGATGCAGACTCTGTGCTCAGCATAAAACACTGAGGGGAAGAAACAGGAGACAGTATTTATGCAGGGTTTTATCATCCCTGAAATCTTCATTGTAGCGCAGTATTAACATCAAGGAGCCTTCTAGTGTAACTGTAACTGTGGGATAAATAGCCCATTTGTTACACAGTTGTATTTAGCAAGATGACTCATTAATTATTAATTATTCTCCTATGTACCATATATACTATATAACTCATTAATCACTAAACTATAACCCAGACTGGGACACCTCTGAATTAGAGCATTGCTTTACATGCTCAAAGGCTTTAAACCCTCACGAAGCAATTTTTAATGATCAGATATCACTTAAAAGCAAATAGTCATGGAAGTGATTTCCTGAACCTGTATTATTAAATCAGAGTCAGATATATGAGCAGACCAAGCATTCTCACAACTCACTGCTGTCTTTAATATTTTTTTTAACGAAGATGTTATGGAAATTGGCGTGTGCGTGATATGCATGCACACTGTGTCTCTACAGGAAATTCAATTTCTATATAATGCAAGAGAATACAGTATCTTCCTTTCAAAAAACAAACAAATACAAGTTCTTATAAACACTCACCAAACACTTTATAAAGAGTACACCTATGTACACCTACTCATTCATGCAGTTATCTAATTATCCAATCATATTGCAGCAGTGCAGTGCATAAAATCGTGCAGATACAGGCCGGCAGTTTCAGGTTATATTCACATCAACCATCAGCCAGCACAAAAAGCCATTTCAACCTGGTTTCATGAATATGACAATGAGTTCAATGTTCATTTATGGCCTTCCCAGTCACCGGATCTGAATCCAATAGAACGCATTTGGGATGCGGTAGAACATAAAAGTGCACCTAAAATGTCAGTATGGACGACAATCTCAAGGGAAAGTTTCCAACATCTTGTGGAATCCATGCCATGAAGAATTGAGGCTTTTTTGAGAGCTAAAGGAGGCCCTACCCAGTATGAGTATAGTGTTCCTAATAATGTGTTTAATGAGTGCATCTATACACTCACCTGCCACTTTATTAGGAACACCTGTAAACATGGTCATTGATGTGTTACCCAATCAGCCAATTATGTGGCAGCAGAGCAATGCATAAAATAATAAAGATACAGCTGAAGAGCTTCAGAATTGAGGAAACATGTGGTCATGTTAACTTTGACTGTGACATGGGTGTTATTGCCAGATGGTCTGGTTTGAATATTTCAGAAATTGCTGATCTCCTGGGATTTTCACATGCAAAAGTCTCTTTCACACAGAAAAAAAAAAAAAGCATCAAGTGAGCAGGAATACTAGACCCAACCTACTTTGTTTTAAAAGTACAGGCCGGTGCTGGTCCTGTAATGGTGTGGAGAATGTCTTCTTGGCACACATTAGGATACCATTCCATTGTTGTTTATCAGTTTTGTAATGGTAACTTCCAGATTGATAATGCAGCATGTCACGGAGTCATCTCAAACTTGTTTCAAGAACATGACAATGAGTTCAGTGTAGTTCAGTGGCCTCCCTACTCACTTAATCAGCATCCAATAGAACACCTTTGTGATGTGCTAGCATGGTGTTTTCATAGCCTTAATACACAGCTGACAAAATATGTAGCAATTATGTGATGCAATCCTGTTAAAATGGACCAGAAGCATGAAGGAATCTTTCTAACTCCTTGTGGAATCAATGCCATGGAGAATCGAGGCTGTTCTGAGATCAGTGCGGGAACCATTAGTTAGAAGCATTAGTTTATTGTTCCTAATAAAGTGGCCACTGAGTGTATAATCTAAAGAAATTAATTCACAGAGGGTCTTTTCCTGAACTGTGTAGATTTATGATATATAAAATAAGTCCAAAGGCATTCACTTCGTCATAAATAAAGGTCAGCTAATTCCACTGTAACTGTAATATAACGTAGTTTTATCCAGTCAGTTATGGTGATAGAGTTTCTAAATGCCACCCGTTGGCTTTCTCTCTGCCTGAATTTGTATGCCTTGCAAAACTTTTAATGGTTTTAAGTCATTGTTCATCGACCACAGATATAAGAACAACCAGAGGAACCAAATAATAAACTTTTAAAAAGTCCTGATATCACATGAACTGCTGAGATATAGTGTAAATACAGTACTAACACTTGTAATAATGTAACAGATCTTCAGCCTCCACACGGTCATACTTGGCCTATAATTAAAATTTACCCCATTTTACACTATGTTGTTGACAATATCTGATGTTTATAGGTGCAACAATAATTTATTTTTATGACTTACAAATAACATGAAAAATATGGAGAACATAAAAATAATCGTCTAAGCTGTAGCATCAGCACAACTGTATTATAAAGTTTTTATAATTAGTCGTTTGTGTTTACATGGGACATACTGTATGTGAGTACTTTTATAGACCCTGCCCACACCCCTTCACTCCATCCCCATGCAGAATTAGTCACAATGGTCCTGGACAAGACTGCATCACCCATGCAGAATTATTGTTCTGCTCCTGGACAAGATGGGCATTTTGAAAATTTTTTGCTATTTGAATATTTACATTAAAAAAAAATTCCCACAGGGAGCACTTTATTAGGAACACTACATTAATATTAGGGTTGTAGGGTGTGCCTCCACAGAAATTAAGATTCATTAGGCCAGGCTACATTTTTCCAGTCTTGACCTTTTTGGTGAGCCTGTGCCAGCCTAAGCTTTCTGTTCTTGGCTGACAAATGTGGAACCTGACATGTTCTTCTGCTGTTGTAGCCCATCTACCTCAAGGTTTGTTATCTTCTGAGTTCTGACTTCTGAGATGCTTTTCCTCACCACAATGGTTAGCTGAGTTACTGTAGCCATTCTTCAGAATGGACCAGTCTGGCCATTCTCCTTTGACGTCTCTCATCAACAAGGCATTTCCATCCTCAGAACTGCCATTCACTGGATGTTTTTTTTTTATTGGACCATCCTGATCAAACTCTAGAGACTGTAATGCATGAAAATCCCAGGAGCTCAGCAGTTATAGAAATACTCAAAGCAGCCCATCTGGCAGCAATAATCATGCCACAGTGAAAATGACTGAGATCACATTTTTTTCCCATTCTGATGGTTGATGTGAGCATTACCCGAAGCAGCTGGCCCATACTTGCATGAATTTTTGCATTGCACTGCTACCACATGATTGGCGGATTAGAATTGCCTGATTGAGTAGTTATACAGTTGTTCCTAATAAACCTATTGGTGAGTGTACTTTAAGCTACACTACATTAAGGTTCCCTTATTCCTTATTAGTTAAAAGAATATCATGAATTTTAGCACTGGAATATGATATGATACACTGGTATATATATAGCTCTGGTGCAATATTTGTTAGATAAACTTATCTTTATATGGAGCTAACTAGCAGAAAATCTTTATAGTGGTTTTTCACTATGGCAAGCCAAAGAAGAAAGTAAATTTTATCCCTTGATTTTTTACTTATGCTTCATGAGAGTAAAAAAAGGTGTTCAAATGTGAAGACAGATACATTATGTGTGTATTATACTTGCTGATGTTACAATTCGTAAACATTCTGGCATATTAGAAAATCTTATGCACTGCAAAAAGCTAATATTAAGTAGTATCAGAAAATATTAGTTAGCTACATCCAATGTTGTATTTTATGTCTGTCTATTCTGAGTTTTATAGGCACAGAGGGAAGAATCTAGACTCCACATTCAGCTTTTTGCTTCGTTGCTGCCTTCAGCACAAATGCACCTGGACTCAGAAAACTCGAAGATCAGATTTAGCAGCTCTTTAGTATGAGAAGCTTATCATCTGTGCAAATCATTTAACTCACCACAGTAGCCTTGGAGCCATGGCCACCAAAATAATTAAAAACCTTCTAGAGGGGATCGGGCCAAATGAGAATGAAGTGTATGACGCTACGGTGAAATGTCACACTATCAACTCCTTCTTTTATTATTTAGTGACTCATTAACTGAGATGTTGGCATTTGCAAAGGTTTATGAAAAAGCAGCAAATTTCAGTATGGCAACTTGGTGTATCCCATAAAGAGTACACTTCCTTATTTGAATAATAAGCGAACACCGTCTATAAATTTCATTAAATAGATATCAGAGGTTTTTTTCTCAGATATACAATATCAGAAGAAGTAAGTTGTCACTTCACTAAATATAATAAATGATGCATTAGTGTTGGCGTATTCCTTCCATAACTACATGTCTCATTACATTATCTTCTACATTATTACATACATACATTACATTAATATCTACATTATCTGAAGAAACATACCTGGTTTAAATGACTCATTATGGAATGTACACATTAAAGTTTATTGGATATATTATAGATGCTTACAAAGAACCATGGAGAGGGAGAGAAAGAGAGAGAGAGAACTTTAGAAGCTTTATAGTCTTCATAGATGAAACTGCCAAGGTATTGACAATCCTAGGGTTTGTTGTGTCATTTCAAGCCCAGTTTCCTCAAACTGAAGGTGCGAGATTGATGATTGAATGACTGATGCACTAGGCCACAGATATCCAGATATGTTAATCCATATAACAGGACATCCATTTAGGACACATCCACTTATGTGTCTTCTTTTAGAGTGCACGTGTGCGGATGAGTGTTTGTGCGTGCTTGTGTGACAGGTGCTGCCATTATGAGCATGTTGTACGCTTACTCTCAGGCACCACACAGCAGCACACACTCTCCTGTCCAAGTGCAGCAGGTGCGTTCTCCCTGGTCTCCCATAGACATCCCACAACCTAATGGCGGATATGACCGGCATCCAAAAAACGAGACAGATGTGGCTACTCTCCATCCCCCAAACCATTAGGATGCTTTTAATTGCAGCACATGCTCACTTTCTTCGATTATGACATTAAGTGGTTTTGTACAGCTGGGGTTTGCAGTGATTTGAATCAGGCATAACTTTATAAAAGATGCAGATACCTCAACACTTATATTGCTCCAAATGAGGAAGAAATGGTTTGTTATATATTTTCATCACGAACTAGTACCTAATTATCATCTCATTCGTAAGCCATTTAAAGATGAAAACACTCCCCAGGGAATTAAAGTTATGTTAACATGTGTTTAGCATAATCAGGGATATGTACCATAGTGGCAAAGCATTAGCATTCATGTGCGTTGGTGTAAACTTAGAAAAGGCTAACATTCTACGCTTACTGCTTTGCATGGCTTAGCCTTAGGCAAAGCTTTCAAATATTAGGTTTATGGTCTAATCATGCTTGTAGCTCACTTAAAGTGGGCTATGTCATGTGCTTTGGAGTTAACAAGAGCTAATTGCAGTACACAAAGGCACAACACAGTCTGTAAATGGTGTTCATCATAATAAAACATGAATGTTATTGATTTATGAATGAATTTAATTTCAGCTTTTTTCTTTTCAAGTAAATTTAATGTGTGATTTAAGAATTACATTTCTGAATACACCTCCCCCCACCCCCTTAAAATGCTGATGTGTGCTATAAAAGTTATTGTAGTGGCACTTTTATATATAATTCATAAGCTATATTTCAGTTTATACTAAAGTACTTTTGAAATTTTAAATCTGATTGGATAGAAGATGTCAATTTAATTTATATAACTGCAGCTCTGACAGTAGTTCTAGCTGGAAAGAGAAATCACAGGTTTATATTAATAAACTCATCTAAAATTGTATTGTTTCTATAGTACAGCTTATTCACAGGGACTTGAACAGTGGATGTTCCACATAGTATAAATCAAAAAAATACACAGATTAAAAAAAAATGTATACTTGTTGATATTTTAAAGTGTCCTGTAAGGAAATATTTAATTGTCATTTATGAAAGGAGTGCCAAGCGTCAGCGCTTTGTAACACTTAGTAAGTTGCCTGCCATAGAAAAGTCCTTAGGATAGAGAGCTTTCTAGTTTCTTGGTAGCATGACAAGCTACATTTTTTTGTCTTGTTAACTTATATAATATAATGCTATAATGTAAGATATAAGGAATATGTCACTTGCTGGAATACACTCAGAACTCTACTTCCCACAATACACTGCAGTCTACAGACATGGCCACCACAGACTATGTTTCCCAGCAACCACACTCACTGTCATACTCACATTCACCTGATTACTGATTGCACTCACTTAAACTCAATCACAGCCACACTCTATTTAAGCGCACACACCATACCAATGATGATTGTTAATCATACCTGATCTTACCAAGCATTATATTCCCATGTTATTGCTGTGTTTTTTGACTTTTCTCACTTCACCACCCATGGATGCTGCAGAGGAGGAAAGTCGGCTCGACTTGATGTTACCTCATAAGTGGTTGCAGGGAGAAAAACAATAGTGCTTGGGTGAACTTGACACCAAGTTGAACAAGCTAACAAATGCTGCTTCCCAGGCCTCTTTAGCACACCCTGCTCTAGCACACTCTACTAACACTCTGGTTCCCTGTCTTAACAAGTTTTTGGCAGGCACATCCCAATGCAAGGGATTTTTGCTTTGATGTTCCCTGGATTTTTGCAAGAAAAGCAGGCCTCACAGATCAGAAAGAAAATAGCATAATTTTTAAACCTACTTACCAATAAAGCACTCAACTGGGCCATGGCACTGTGAGAGAAAGGTGGTGAATCCTTGTCCTCCTATGGCTGCTTCACATTAATGCTCTTTACAGTGTTTGATCATACCCCAAAGGAGAAAGAAGTTGGCGAGCAGCTGCTAACAGTCAAATAGGGGAAACAAACATGCAGCTGAATACGCCCTTGAATTTCACACTCTCACCTTGATCCCCACCAAGCCGGCTGAGCCTTATTTTTTGCCCGACTCAATTTCATTCTCTCGTACAGACCAGGTTCCAAAAATACCAATACTGATTCAATATCCTGTATTCACCCCTCTGACCAGCCTGACCAAAGCCATGAACCCATACTTCCATTCACCTTCTTTATAAGAGCAATATCCTGGCAATTTGATAGGGTGATCGCATACGCCATTCACCAAATTCCCTCTACTTGTCCACCTCACCTAACCGCTATAACTGGTCATCTCAGAGACAAACTATTAACTTGGGCCCCCACAACACCTGCCACTGGTCCCCCCAGCAGCCAATGCACCTATGACCTGCTTAAGTACTGGTGGCCCCATATGCTCATCAATTTCAACAAGTATATATCCTCTTGAACCACGTGTGCCCAAGCCACAGTGGTACCCAGTACTCTCCCAGCAGGTAAGTTCATGCCACTGGCCACTCCCCAGCATCTCTTATCTCACATTGCAGTAGATTTTATGACAGACCTCCCTGATCACTGTGTCTCATCCTGCTGTCCAGCCTATACACAACCTTTGAAACTGCAGAACTCAGATATTATGTACAGATATTATGTTATCTCCAAATGCATAGTCTCCAAAGATCATAGCACTCAGTTCACCTCAAGAATATGGTCAGACTTCATTGAAAAACTGGGAGTTTCTTTCAGCCACACCTCTGGGGATCATCCTCAGGTCAAAGGAAAATTAGAGAGGTCCAACCAGGAGATTAGTTGTTGTCTGCAGACATTTTGCTCAGAGAATAAGGAGGATTGGGCATGGTTCCTCCCTTGGGCTTAGTATGACCAATATTCCCTGCACCCAGATTATTCCTTTCCAGTGTGTGCTCAGCACAGTTGCTGTACAATTAATGTGCTCATTTGTGTAAATGTAAAAAATTCAGTGAAAATCTGTTTTCTAATTAATGTTCTCCCTTTGTCATTTACCATATCGAATGAAAATTATTCTGGATCATGCTGTAATGAAATTGGAATAAAACTATATTAAATAGTTTTATTATAATATTTTCTATAAAAAAAAATAAACGTCCAGACTCTATTTTAGTCAATAAAGTAAAAAAAATAAGTCAAATAAGGTAGATCATAGTTTGATATCATTTTGACAGGCTTCGTGAGAATCATCCTTTATGCTGTTTGCTGATTTCCTGAACCTTGCCTGCTTTTGACTACTCTTTTGCTTCACGTTTCATCTCTAAAACAGAATAAACTTATGTTGTGGGCATTCTCTTCCAGTAAATGCTAAAAAAATTATTTAAAAGCATGATGTCTCATTCAATAATAAATTAAATTAAATTTAAATAAATTTAATAGTTTACACATTAATGTATATTAAGCATATTCCAAAGTATTTTATTCCATACTTAAATTTATAGAATGATTTCATAGTGCGTTAAACCCACACAAATTACTATAATCCACTTGTTCCAAAATGTGTTTTACTAAATAATTTGTGTGAATTAGCTTGAAATAGTATGTGTTTCTTTGATTTTCTGAGACATTGCAAACATATAATGCACCATAAAATATATAAAATACTATTAAAATATACTACTGTTGACCTATAAAGCACTGAATGGTCTCGCACCTCAGTATCTGAGCAAACTTCTGGTACTTTATGACCCCCCACGACAACTTAGATCAAAAGGTGCAGGCTATTTATTAGTACCTCGAATAGTGAAGGCTACAGCAGGGGGCAGATCTTTCTCTTACAAAGCCCCTCAATTATGGAACTGCCTTCCAATTAGTGTTTGGGACTCAGACACAGTCTCAGTGTTTAAATCTTGGCTGAAAACATATTTGTTTAGCCAAGCCTTTGGTTACTAGCCTTCTACTAGGTAAAGGCTTCCACTTCCTGTTTTCGAATTGTTTACCAAGAGTTCTTGCCTCTGTTGGCGTTTATGCTATACGTGTTTTGTTCTGCTTTTCATCAGTAATTTTGTGTTATTATTTTATTTTTCCAGTGTTCTTTAACTTTTTTCCATCTGTTGCGTTATCTTTTTTCTTCTTTGTTTTCGGAGAACGTGTTTTTTCTCTTTTTCATTTTTTCCCTGCCTAAACGCTGCAAGTGAAGGCCATTCCCATCAGATCTGCCGGAAATATTATCAAAAAAACTTCAACTAAGGTACATTAAACATTTCTCATTGCAAACATTCAGCTTTTTCAGTGTGTGGAGTGCAGGATGTTTAGTCATTCTTCCTCCATCATAGTAATAACTTTACTTGTGATAAGTGCATATTAGTTAGCTCACTGATGAAGAAGATTGCAGCATTAGAGGTGCGCATACAGTCTTTAGAGAGAGTTAGTGAGAGTGAGAGCAGTGTAGTGTCTGTAAGGGAAAGTCTGGATGCCTCAGACGGAGTTAGTAATGCCCCAGCTCCAGCATTAGAGCCCTCACAGCAGGGCGAATGGGTGACGACTCGGCGGCATAATCTCAGAGCCAAAGCTAACGCTAAGGCTCGCCCACGGAAGCACCACTCTTCTCCGCATCACGTGTCTAACAGGTTTTCTCTCCTCAGTGAAGCACCCGCTGAGAAACCTGAAAGAGCTCTGGTTATAGGAGACTCTATCCTAAGGCACCAGGTTATGGTCGCTGAACTGCTGGGTGTCCAGATGGTGCTCCGAAAACAGTGTGGGTTTTATAGATAATTGGAGTAGTTTTGAGGGCAAGACTGGCCTGTTAGGGCGGGACGGTATCCATCCGATTCGGGAAGGTGCTGGTCTCATTTCTTGCAGCATAGATCATAGTCTTATGACAGGCCTAGTTAATCTTTGACAATCCAGAGCCAAGGCCAGGGAGCAGACAAACAGGCTAAACTGACCTTATGCTATCTGCACAGAGTTGTCACTCAGGTTCCACCATATTGAGACTGTCTGTTCCCCGAGTTAAACAAAATGTAGAAATATTCAGAAAGTTTGTTCTAATAGCCCAATTAAAATAAATTTGGATCATACTGAATGCACAGCCAGCACCTTTGATCTAAAACTAGGACTATTACATTTTAGATCTCTTACATCTAAATCGCTTATTGTTGATGAAATTATTACTGATCATCAATTTAATGTACTGTGTTTAACAGAAACATGGATTAAACCAAATGAGTATGTAGCATTAAACGAAGCTAGTCCACCCAGCTAGAGTTATATACATCAGCCTCCTCTAACTGGCAGAGAAGGAGGCCTTGCAGTTGTTTATAATAATAAACCTGGACGTAAATGCTTTTGAGATTCTCTATGCTAACATATATGTAGCCGCTAAAAATATGTCCGTCCAGTCGTTTCCACTAATTATTATTTACAGACCCCCAGGGCCATATTCTGAATTCCCGTGTGAATTCGCAGATTTCATCTCAAACCTAATTGTTTCCTTAGACAGAGCATTGATTGTTGGACACTTTAATATTCATTTCGATGACCCAGAAAATCCTTTGAGGACAGCATTCGTGTCCATTCGAGATTCAGTAGGAGTTGATCAGAAAGTAATAGGACCCTCTCATGAAGGTGGTCCCACCCTGGATCTAATACTGACTTTTGAATGAAGTATAGAAAATATTGACGCAGTTCAACAGTCTGAAACTATCTCAAATCATTATCTCTTCTATTTTAAAATGTGTCTTAGTTATAATATATGCACCTTGCCACGCTATCGTGTCAAACGAACATTCACGTCAGCTACTGCCTGGATTTTTATCAATGATCTCCCTGAACTATCAACTTTAATTGAATCATCATCGGACTCCACTGAACTTCATCAGGCGACTAAATGCATAGAGTCAACATTTCGCTATACACTAGATAAAGTAGCCCCACTTAAAAGGAAAATAATTAGAGAGAAAAATTAGCACCCTTGTATAATAATGACACACGCTCCTTAAAACAGACCACTCGCAAATTAGAACATAAGTGGCATCAAACTAAATTGGTAGTATTCAAATTAGCATGGAAGGAGAGCCTCCTGAGCTATAGGAAAGTCCTTAGTGCTGCTTGATCAATGTATTTCTCCAATCTAATAGAAGATAACAAAAATAATCCTAGATTCTTATTTAATACTGTAGCAAAAT
>JAQQZR010000011.1:7907990-7925744 GCA_030068235.1 Notoglanidium macrostoma | reverse complement strand
CTGATCGTTATCAGTTTGTTGATATAAATGGTGACTCCTCTATGCATAGTAAGGTGAAGTTTGGTGTTCCACAAGGTATAAGACAAAAGTACTAGTACTAGGACCACATGTAGCTAGAAGTAATTTTTCCAACTATATAGTAACTCAATTAAATTCAATTCAATTCAATTTTATTTGTATAGCGCTCATAAGTTTATATTTAGAATTTATATACTTTTGTGAAGCTGCTTTGTTTTCAATGTCTGTTGTTAAAAGTGCTATACAAATAAAATGGAATTGAATTGAACCGTGATGGCCATTGATTTACACTGCAATAAGTAAGCAATTCCTTTTATTTTACACAATGAATTTGAACACGCACGGAACAAACAACATGTTTTATTAAATTCCCTTTTTTTTGAGGGCTGACTGCACAGATTTGCTTTAAAATCATCCTATAACTATTCAAACTCACAGCCTGTATAACATTACAGAGAGAGAAACTATTGACTGACCCTGAAAACAATCAACAAACCAGACTGATAAAAGTGAGGCAAAACTCAATATTGGACCACTGACAGAAATTGGGATACAGCAAACAACACAGCTCATGGCGGTTGGTGTATAAATCTGTTTTGTGTGATTGCTTTTCTGGATCAATACCTAGTGATGTAACCTTTGTGCATGGTCATATCTGAGATGGCAAAGTTGATGCAAACATGGCCATCCTGCAGAATTAGAGAATTAGAGAGCACCACCCAGTATTTTTTGTCCCATGCTGTTACTCTATTGGTGTAAAAAACTGATCCATGCTGAAGTAATAAGTAACATACAAACTCTAGACTGGCTAGATAAGTGTAAATTGTGATGTATTATACATGTTACTAAAGACAGTGTCAGTGATTAGATAGAATGCTATGGCCTACAAGCATTTTGGTCAGGAAATAAAGAAGACTAGTAAGGAATAAATATCTTGGAAAAGATAATTAGCTACCTGTTATCACATACAGTGGATATAAAAAGTCTACACCCCCTGTTAAAATGGCTGGTTTTTGTGAAGTAAAAAAAATAAACTAAGATAAACCACATCGGAACTTTTTCCAACCTCAATATGAAATTACAATGTATACAAAATAAGTGAAAAACACTCAGATACATTTTAGGGAAAAATAGGGAAAAAAGTTATAGTAATCTGGTAGCATAAGTGTGCACACCCTTTTATAATTGGAGATGTAGCTGTGTTCAGAATGAACCAATCACATTTAATCTCATGTTCAAAAGCGATTATCATGGAGCTGTCATCATTGAAATTATTCTGATTAACCCCAAATAAAATTCAGCCATTTTGTAGGCTTTTCTTTACATCTTCTTGTTTTCATTTGACTGCTGAAGCCATGGTCCTCTAAAAGCTTACAAACCCTATAGGGTATTTCACTTGTTGAAAGGTAATAATCAGGAGATGGGTATGAAAGAATTTCCAAGACATTAGTTGTACCAAGGAACACTGTACAGGCCATCATCAACAAGTGGAGAAAATGGAGCACCACAGTGACATCACTAAGAGCATGATGTCCCTCCAAAAGCTTACAAAAGAACAAGACAAAGACTTACCAGGTAGGCTGCCAGGAGAGCTACGGCAACAATAAAGGAGCTGTAGGAACATCTGACAAGTAATGATTACACTCTGCATGTGACAACAATCACTTGTATTCTTCACATGTCTGGGCTATCGGGTAGGGTGGCTAGACAGAAGCCCTTTCTCACAAACAACATCCAACTCCGAATAAATCACCCTAAATTACATGTAGCAAAATGTGTTCTGGTCTGAATCCAAAAGCTATAAAACTTCCTTAATTACAAAAGATATATTTGGCACAAAAAGAAAACCATACCTGAGGTGAAGCACGATGGTGGTAGCATCATGCTTTAGGGTTGCTTTTCTTCAGCCAGAACTGGGGCTTTTAGCAATGTGGAGGGAAGCAGAAAAAGCTACACATACCTGTTGTTTTTAGTGCAAAACATGCAGGTATCGGCTAATAAGCTGATGATGAAACGAAATTTCACCTTTCAGCACAACAATGACCCAAAGCATACGTCCAAACCAACTAAGGAATGGCTTAACCATAAGAAGGTTAATATTTTTGAATGGCCTTGCCAGAGCCCATACCTGAATCCAACTAAAAATCTGGGGCGTGACCTGAGGCAGATTGTGCACAGCAAATGTCCTCACAGTTTGATGACTGATGAATGGAAGAGAATGTTTTTGGGAAAAAAAGTGGAAGAATATTGCTAAGTCAAGATGATGCTGATAGATTCTTACCCAAAATGACCGAATTGTGTAATAAAATCAAAAAACACATTATTATTTTAGGTGTGTGCACATTTATCTAGGTTATTGTAACCTTTTTATTTTTATTATTTATCAGGATGGAGAAACTCTTCCATCCTGCAAACTGTTCCATGTCAGAAAACTTAAAGTTATGACTGTACCTCTGACTGTTACAAAGCGCTGACACTGAAGACTATATACACAATTTTTCATCTGTTTATGTGGAGTATGCACTATATAAGACTTTTTATACGTTGTTATTACATAAACAATATTGTAATTGGACAAGAGCATGAGCTTACATAGATCTGTGATTTGGCTGTGATTTGCAGCTGAACTACTTTTAGAGCTGCTGTTTTACAAAATAAATCAACACCTTCTTACCAATAAGATTTAAGAATTCAACAGCATTGTGGTATAAAGAACAAGTATCATAGTGCTTATCATAACAACAAAATGTGTATTACCATTTCCAAAAAAAGCCTGTGATTAAATGATCTTTAATATCGATCTATATTGTATTAATTTGGAAGTTGAAGTAACCACTTGTAGCTGATTAGTTCACGAGTACTTTCCTATTTCCTGTGCACCTAGATCTCTTCCTGCTTTTTTCACCATTTTCACTGTCTATAGTTAAACCTATTTGAAAATAATAACATTATAACAACATAATTGGTATTGCTTATAAATCTGTTGAGCAAAAATGATGACTACTGTTTTGCTGCCTTAGATTTATGGTTTATGCATTGTAAAATTTAACTGCCCAACAACATTGGTTTATATTTAATTCAGTTTAATACTTGTGGATCGGTATCTGAATTATAAAACATGATTAAATAAATAAAACAATAAAGAATAATGCACAACCATGAATTATTAACTCGGGTGCTAAAATGTCATATGGATAAACCTGCACTCTTGAATATATTCAATGCACACCTTAATTGTAAAAAATATACTCAATTTTCTTTTCAGGATTTGAGGTAAGATGAATAATGCTAGAGTGGAGTAAATCTCTGATGTGAGTTCAATAATTAAATAAAGGCTGTTAGATGTGGTTGCATGAATAATCACCAAAGTCCATGGCAGGGGTCAAAACTTGGGCAGATAGAGTTACTGTAGGCAAATCCATAATCTAATATAAGGGATTGAGGATAACAAGAAACTAGCACTAAGAGGCAGAGATACTCTAAGATAAATATCTAGTGCACATAGATATCACATTACATAGAAATTTGATTAGAAAGGAAGTCATAACTTGTGTGCTATTCAGCCTATACATTAGACATTAGCTTGTATAATTGGTTAATCAGCAGTTTGCATGAGTCTGACAGAGGGACAATGAACAAATATGACCTTTAGTTATATGTTATATGTGTCACAGTGAAATGGACAGAAGTTTAATCAGTTCAGTTTCTAATCATACAACAACTGTCAAAATGTCTTTAGTGCCCCTGCCATGCAGTGAGAATTAATTATTTAAATCTTTCTTTTCCCTTTTTGCAGTAAGCAGACTTTGTTAGAAATGTAATTATGCGATTTGAGATACATGAATAAGAAAAACATAAGATAAGATCTGTGACAAATGAAACACAACAGGCCCAAGGTGCTACTAATAAGCAGAGGACAAGGTAGAGCTACAGCAGGACATTCATGACAGTTGTACAACAGATTTGCATTACATTACATTTTTTTCAAGGTGAAATGAATTTTTAAGTCACTCATGATTCATTTATTTATGACAATGTAATGTTGTCAGGGTGAACAAATTCCTGTTGGGGTATGCCTTGATATCCAATATGAATGGAAATCTGTGGTGATTACATGCTGCATATAAACTAGAAACACAGACCTTTAAGGCTACTTGGGATTGGAGTCTTATCAGTTGTGACTAAACCTTTAAAAGCATGCATGCTTCTCAACTGTTCATACATAACTATTTACTGTTAGCAAACTGGCACTCATACTAACATGAATTAACTAACATGAATTAGTCAACAATCTTAGACAACAGTGCAAAATAATCAAAGCATATTAATGCTATTAATCAAATAATAATGTACACTGTTCACTAGATTATATTTTAAACATGTCTATACCAAATATATATTTATGCATATAGTGCTGTTGAATTTGATTATTGAAAAATTTTCTATAACAGCAGCCATGACAGGTTTATATTAATGTGCCTATTCTAATATGTTATCATGTCTATATTTAAAACTAATTCAATTTAAGCATTCTTTGAGTAACCTTGGCTCTATCTCTAAAAAAGCAGCTAAATGCTAAGCCATCCTTCTTTATTTAACAGACCAACTATCAAATATTGATAACATACATCATAACATGTAGTCTTGTATCAGTGGTGTCATATGACCTCTTGGGTAATAAAGACGGAAAATGCTAAGTATGATATCTTTGGATTCCTGTAACCAGAAGCCCCAACACCAAGAAACGGCTTTAGATATGAAAAATCAATGATTGTACATATGGGTGGACATTGTAACAGGGAGTCAAAAGTGGAACCAAAATGTCTCAAAGTCCTCCAGTGGCCTGCTGCAGTACAATATTTAACCCAGCACATTCCCATGCTAGTCAATGGGAAGGGTGGCAAACATCCATTTTAAGTGACTACACCACTAATTATTTTTGGTTGAGTATAACAGCAGGAATTTCTTTGCAGGGAGGACATGCTTCTCATTTTAATGTCTAAGTTAACTCATTGTACTGATATTATTAACTAGCAAACCAACATGAGTGAACAAAATGATGTCATACCAGCTACTCTAGCTACTAACTCTAACTCTATTTCATAATAATTTGCGATTGAGTCTAAGACCTTATCAAACACTCTTGGTAATGGTTAGCCAATCACCCAATCACAGATCTTTTTTAAAATATCTCCACTGACAAAAAAACAGAGCATAAAAGAAGACTTCTCTTTTATGCTGAGCCAGATGAAAATCTCGTGAACAGCAATGATTTCCCCCCTCAAAAAATAGGCTGTTTTGAGTGTAAATATTGACTCCTGAGACAGTGGTGGCTCAACACTTAATGCTGAGTTACTGGGTTACTGGATTACTGATCGGAAGGCTGGGGCCAATCTGCTATTGTTTAGCTACCTGAGCAGGATCCTTAACTGTCTCTGCTGCAGGGGTGCTATATCATGGCTAATCCTGCGCTCTGACCCCAGCTTCCTAAGAAGCTGGGATATATAATGTAAGGAATTTCACTGTGCTGTAATGTATATGTGACAAATAAAGATGTCTTCTTTTTCTCCTGTTTACCAGTATATTTTCAGTTGGTACCTTACGTTAGCTACTTATACTTACATTATTTTGATTAACATGGTGGATAATTTAATCTAGCTATCAAATGGTAGCTCAGTTTGTTTGACTCAAAGCTATGATATCTTTTTCTATAAGCAGTAAGATCAATACACCTCCAAAACTTATATGACTACCTATTATATGCTGACTTTGCAACTTTGAGTTTGCTGATGCAATGCTCACATACAGTGTCCATCATCAATTTGGGCAGGCAAAAGGTGGTACTGTACACACTCAGGCTCCAAGTATTGCAAGATGATGACTCCCATTTTGACCCAAAAAAGCTTCAGAACCAGGCAATGGGAGTAAAAGGAACCATGTTGGTCACTCAAATCACTATGCAATGAAATTTAGTGTGTTACATATAGCTAGCAGTTATATATATATTTGCATCTCTAAACTCATTAATAGATTAAGGGTAATTAAGGTAATATAAGGTAATAGATTAAAGGTTTTTGTGTTTTCTTAGCCTGTTTGTATTATGCAGATCTGCAAGTCTTTAAATGGAAGGTTCAAATTACTTCTGTACACTTCCCTAGATAACGGGCTTTCAAATGTCATAAATGTAAATATATTGCCCAAATTGCTTTCCATGCCTGTTTTTAATATATTTTTTATAATGTGTACTTGTGCTGAAAAACAAAACAAAACAAGAGCTATAAGATACAGCATGTTCCCAATTAACAAAGGAGGCAATACTTCCTCTAATCCTTATCTGTTTAATTCTAAATTTCCTTTCTCTCTGTCCAGATGTTCAGGTCAGTGTAAAGAACAGCCCTGTGTTTCTGGGAGCAATGTTTTTGCTAAATTAACTTGTAAGAACAAACATGTTAAGCCACAAGAGTGGAGAAGCACTCCTGTAGGAGTCTGAGAGGTCCCTGTAGTTTTAGCAGCTACTTTACTGAATAAGAAAATTTCATTTCACTCTTAGGGGGACTATAAACAGAAATTTTCTATATGGAGTTGGATCACTGTCTTTTACGTGAGCACGAATACACTGTAGCGTGATCTTATTCTACTCAATCTACTGAGTGGTGTTGTAAATAAGCTTGTTTTACACATCTGCTATAAAGTGTTGAATTGTATACGAAATATAGATAAATACATTTGCAGTAGTTCAAAAAAACTGAAACGTTTTTAAGGTTTTTATACTAATGCGCAGTGATGATTCACTTTGAGGAGATGAGTAGAGTCAATCCATGGCAGCAAAATAAATAAATGTCCCCACAGCATAATAGAACTGCTGTGTCTTTTCCTTTAATATGCCACATACCTTTAGCTCACGTACATGATTTAAATATAATATTTATTCAAATATATTATATTTCAAAGTTTCTTTCTTCTTATTTTTATGCCTGGGTGATTTTCTATATATATGTAAATGACCAAATAATTACAGTCACCCACATTTTCTGGCTCCCTTGTCCCATATAATCTTCTACCAGAACACATCCCAGTCCATGTAGTAAGTATGACACTAAACTCATATTTGATGAAAAGATTTATGCCTTTGGAAATTTGCTTGTCATGCCGCTCAGATTTTAACATGCAGTCAATTCTGCATCATTTTTGAATCATGCTGCTGAGAATAAGAATTGCTTACTAAACCACTTTTGGCAAATTAAAGTCCTGCTGCACTGAAGTGTTTGGGATGGTTTTTATTTATTCAGAATTCAGTTTGGCATCATGCTGTGCAGTTTGTCTTTTTAGTCCTCTCCTGAGTGTATCTCCAGCTGCATAACACTCATTTGGCATGATGAGGTGGAGGCGCATGGAGGCTCATATAATTGGCCCAGTATGGATGAAACCTCCAGAGGTAGGTTTTCAGAGGCAATTTTGTGCTGTAACCAAGGGCAGCACCTTGGAGCAAGAGCTACAGCATGTTCACAGTAAACAAAGCAGGCTGAGTGTCCTTTGATAAGTCTGATGCCAGCTTATTTCTGTCCTTCTCTTCCTAAAAAAAAGGTACACGGTAAATAAATGAACTACATTACAATCAAATGTGAAGAACAGACCTGTATTCTTGGGAATAATATTCTCAAACCTGCAAAGGCATGACGGTGAAGAACACTCCTGTAAGTGTTTGAGTGATGCTGCTTGGTCGTCTGTACTTATAGATTGTAAGCTATTCTGGGCCAATGGTGACTATGTTTAATAATTAATGGCAATGGCAAGTCTACTGTAGATCAAATTGCCTCAACCTAAGCTTTGGTCGATATCATGTTTGAAATATTCCTAATCAAGGTTGAGATGTGGCATCCAACTTTGGATGAGTGCATCCCCATCATTGTGGGGCAGATTAAGTGGTAGGTGTTGACCACCACTGGCCCATCACTCATTTGACATTAAACAAGGAGCTTCAAGATTCACAAGCTCTTCCAGTATGTAACCATCCCAAAGTGTTTTATTCCTTGTACATCACAACAATTATTGAACAATTACATTTGTTTTTACTATAGAAATGATAATGGACTAGATCAAGCCCATGAATAAAAACCTTTGATTTTCCAGCAGCTGGAATTATTGTTAAAGACTGTGATAGAAACTTAATCAACACCTTCTAACCAGTCAGATTCAAGAAGTAAACAGCACCATGGCATAATGTCTCATGTCTAAGGATAACCAAAGCCTCCTCCTGATGAAACTTGGGGAAGGAAATAAAAACTTTGATATTAGTTTTGTCACAGATTTCAGTGCACTGAGCCCAAGGCATTATAAAGTTAAAACTAACTTAAATGGTATAAAGAATGTGCAGTGTGATGCTCAATATTTGTATTGCAATGCTTCTGGGAATCTCAGCACTGTTGAGTACTGTTTGTTTGAAATTAAAAGACTTAAAACTTACTGCAATGAGTTTCTTTTTCCACCATTACTGTTTTGCTGTAATGTATTCTGGGTCTTTCTTTTGTTCTTGTTGGCAAATTATCAACTGATGCATCCTTGATGACTTTTCTGGATCAAGAAACCTTGTGTATTTAAAAATATTTTCCCCAGTTTTGGAACTGAACTTGAGCGTGGAAGGCAATATCAAACAAGTATACAAGAATTTACTGATTAGACCAAGCAAACTTTCAAATTAAGAAAACTACATTGGGACAGTCTTCATATTTAGCATAGCCCCATTGGAGAAAAATTGGCAATTGGTAAAGTCCAAAGCTTCTAAACATATACTCAGTGTTGGGAGGGTTACTGTAAAAATGTATTCTGATACAATTGCTAATTACCTGTTAAAAATGTAGGGGTATTGCAATGTAAAAAGTAATGCAACTGATAACGTTCTGTTAGTTTTTGATTGCCTCAATATCAGATATACAGATGATGACAGCATTTTCACAGCTGGAAGGCAGAATTTGCACTGTGCACATATGCATGGCAGTATATTGTTTTTTATTTTAAAATGTTTTTTAGGGCTGCAACTACTGATTATTTTGATAATCAATTAATATGTTAAATATTTCCCCAATTAATTGATTATTTTATTTATTTATATTTAAATGTACAAAAGCTATTGATTTTTAATATTTATTTGCAGCATTTTAATCAGAACAGAAATTTTTCTTAACTAGGCTTAATTCAATAGCAGTTCACTATTTAAAACATTAGTGGCACTTATCAGCTTATCTGTCACAGCATGAGAATATTATCAAGTACTCACATCAACCAAATGAGACACTCAGACTAACTCAAGGTGATGGTATTATGTACATTGTTTACTGCTTATAACATTTTTAATTACTTACCACAATTTTTCACACTGTGTTTCTGTATTTCAATCCATGATTTGTTCAAATATCGAAGAGACAAATTCAAAATAAAGATTAAATAAATATCAGCTGCCTGTTTCACTGACTGAAACTCTCCGATGCTAAGTTAATTTTGCTTGCAATATGGACACGAGGCTAATCATGTTCAGTGTATAGAATCAACTCCAATGTTTTGCAGTTAATTTTCAATGCCTATGATTAGTGAATCAACTCTTGGCAAATGCCCACGATTAGTGCCCAACATTAGTGAATTGGCAGGATGGATAATTGATGACTTGACACAAAAAACATACATACAGTATATTGTGTATGCTAAGAATATACAATCATTTATCAGTGCTACTGGGTTGGAAAAATAAGCTAGTTTAACTTTTTACAAGCTAATTGAATCAAATCATTTTGCTACTCGCTGCCTAACAAACCATTACAAAGCTATTATGGACAGTTCAAGCAGGAACATCAGGCTTCCGCTGTTCCTCGCATTCCTACAAACGAATGATAATATTACTCATTAGTCATGAGGCTAGCAGGGTAGTGTACTGTAAAGAGTTTCCATACCATAGAGAATCTTCTACTTTGTGCTCCACTAAATTCAGTCAAATGTTTTTATGAAGTGATGTAGCCCTTATGCACTTTAAAATTGTAATCCTGCTAAACAATCCGCGTTATTACTAAATGTAACAGTAATCTGATTACTGTAATCTTTATCGGAATACAGTTACCTTTTTCGTATCCTATTCATGTAACGCCATTCCATGTAGTCCGGTACTCCCCAAGCCTGCATATACTCTAGTCAACATTTACTCATATGTAGTATTTGATGTTTACACTGAAACCATAGATGAATGAATTTTAGGTACACTTTTTATATGAATCTTAAATATAACAGTGGGAGAAAGCCATAACTATATATAGTGTAATCCCAGTCCCAAGCCTTATTAGGGAGATGTACAGATCTATACTTATGATTATCAAGTTATCATGCTTTTTATTATCACATCCCAAGCATGGATTTGCAGCTGCGTCCCAATTCAATACTGTAACCTTTATGTGCCGCATATATTAGCCCTGCTGGCACAGCAAGATTGCAAAGCCGATGCCACAAGCAACTTTAATGAATAAGTAATGCCTCGTGATAATTATGAGCACCTTAAATAACCTCTGGAAGGCTAACACTGATCTGAGTCTGAGGTGTAATTTTAGTAAACATGCTAGATATAAAATATATTACAATCAATATAGTTAAAATGTGTACACAGTATTGTTAGGCAGGTTTGCATGCAAATTTTATTCTGAGACACACACAACCTGGATGATAAAACAGCAATTTTGAAATGCCAGTAGTTACTATGGTGTTCTATTTGATACCAGTTACTATAGTACTATGCAGTTTTGAAGACTTTAGTATTGTAGGATGTTTTAAATCTTGAAGATGCTTTGCAACTCACCAAAACTCTTTTGTAATTGCATATCAATTCTTTTTGAACAAAATTATGACAGCATGTAGCCACATTAAAAACCCAGATTGCAAGTGAGTGCAAACAGGGACTCATGACTGCCTTGGGTTTTATCTAATGCCTTGAACTCTTACGCACCCCATGCTCATATACACTAAAATGATCCCCATTCCATTCTTCTGTGCCTCAGCACCACCATCCCCGTGTGGTCCAATGGCATTCTCATCAAATCCCTATTTGCCCTACCTATTTACCACGATACATAACCCTATCCCTATGCAGCTGAATACTGTCCTAGCCATGTGACCCATGTGGCCCAAAACCAATCTACCATATCACCCATGTGCCCCAACACCATCAACAACCCCAACTCTGCATCTCAACCGCTTATGCATCCTTTTCCCATGTGCCTACCCCATCTCCATATATTCTCAAACCATCCTTACCCAACCAACCCCAACACCATCCTTTCATCTGATCCTTGCAGTCCAGAGTCTATTTTGTAAATAACTATATCTGTGACAGAAATCGTTAAGCTCATAATTGTATGTGTAACAGATGTCAGCAAGAGAGCTGGTAGCACTATAATTCAAAATAATCAGTAGTGATTTAGTCTGGACCTTAAAAACTGAGGACAAAACTCTCATACTTTGAAGAGGATCCACTTAGATGGAGAGTACTTATTATTTATGACTCATACTACACTAGCTGCAAAGATTTGAGTTATATTGTAATTTAATAGGTAAAACTTTACTTAAGTCTAACCTTTACATAAGGTCTTCATAACAATCGATGTAAACCGACATGAATATTTATACTTTCTAATTGTAATTGGAGCCAGCTGTCATATAGACTGATTACATCAATTTCTATTAATGTCATATTGACACCTGAGTCAAGTGATATAGATTTTCGTTGGCAAAAGGTTGTGTCATGATACCTCCAGGGTTGATTACACATAAGTATCATACTAAATGACTTTGATAATGACTCACTGTGTCAGAGACAAATAATAGTGGTGGTGATGTTTCTAAAAAGGCTCTGTAGTGCCCCCTGACCTCAGCACTTAGTGGTCACAATACAAAAGCTTGCCATATAACGCTTTCACATCATGAAGGTTAAAACAGTTATAAAACCCTTTTGATAACCCAGAAGGTAATGACACTCTAATAGTCATTAATAGACATTGCACAGTGTTATGTGTAATTTACTAACCCTTAAGTACAATGAGTTCAAGTTTATTATTTATATATCTCTTACGGATACCTGTGGCACACTATAAATTTAAATAGGTTGACTTTACTAGGAAAGCAATTGCCCCAAAATTATATATTAAAATAGTATTGATCTCAGGAGAGTCTATAGGCTGACCCTGGGGGTCTCCAATACAGGTTCCACTGCACTAAAGAAAGCCAATAATCAAACCTAATATGGTATGCACCACTTAATGTGTTATGTAATCATTCCTCTATTATGTGTAATCATTATTCTCAGCAGTGGTCCCCAGCCATGGGTATGCACATTTTAGGTTTTTCTTATTCTTACACTCCTAAGTTATTCAAGGAAGGGTCTGCTAGTTGCTTGGTGGTTAGATCAGGTGTATTACAGAAGGGAAAAAATGTGTAGAGGAGGCTTATGACATCAGTGTTGGAAACTACTGACTCATGAAAAAGTGCAAACAAAGAATTCCTCTGCAGAAGTTTGCTGCCATCTATTGCTCACTAGGTCCGACTAGGTATATTTTTCTCCTTAGCTCATATTTCAGGGAGAATCAATTCATTGTTTCTTTTCATGGACCGTGAGCTTTAAGTCAGTGGCAAAGAAAAGAAATTAACTCTGTCCTTCTCCCTATTGTCATTAAAATGGCACCCCTTTTCCTCATCATGCATGCATGGATTATTAATATAATATCAAATTGGATTGCAAAGGGTCAGAAGGATCTGGGAAATGTTTGGAAAATTTCCACCCCATGGATTTTTGGGAATGGTGCCCAGTCTGATTACTAAAGCTGCAATTCTGTTGACAAACCTCTTATGAATAGAAAAAGCACAGGAATTTTGCCGCTTGAGTAATATTTTTTAAAAGCATGCTTTATTTTAAATATCTCCATCTAATGGTTATTATAGAGTACTGCAACATGTGTAATTAACTACAGGATCACAGGTCTTTAAAAGGTATTGGGTATTTTGATATTTTGTACCTTATTCATTCCTACCAAAGCATTAGTTTTAAATAAAAAAAATTAAACAGACAAACTTCATCAGTAATCCTGCCTGTTTTTAAAGTGTTTAAATATCTTCTATATGTTTATGACAATATCAACACATAAATCAATGATTACTGAAAATTCTCAAATTAGGCATGATGCTGGATGTCAGTGCCAGTCAGAGGTAAAGCTGTAACCTTAAGTTTTACAATTTGAGAAAATCTTCAGACAAAGGACATTGTGGACTCTCAGTAATTACTTGAAGAGTGAAGAAATAGAGGGACCAACAGTTTATAGGTGTTATAACATGATCATATTTTGGAGATATAGCGCCGCATTGTTAAATGCAACTATAAAGTTATAAAGAAAATTATATATTAATAAATATAATTTGATAACATTGCTGAATTGCTGTGGTATGAGAGATAAACACTTTGGACATACTATTAATGGAAAATACTGTTGTGCATTATACCAAACCATTGTTGATTATTTAAGAATACTGTTAAATGTTTTATTGCTGCTTAAAATTCTGAAAATCTCCTATTACTACTTATATAATTGTATAATTATATAATTTTATAACTTAATTCTCAACTGAAATAAAACTACCTGTGAAGGTTGGAATTATTGAACCATGAAGAATGAATATCCATTGCCAATTTAGAAAGGGAATAATGATGGGTGAGAATAAAGTAGGCTATTGAACAAACCAGATGCAAAAACACTACAGTAGGAAAATCCCATATTTTTTTTAAATATGAAAAAAAAATCTAATGAAAAATAATTTGCTTCCCAGTTTTTGAAAATGTACTTAATTATTATATTTTAAAAATGGACATAAGCAATAGAGAATATAAAAAAGGTACATAATCAACAGCTGTCATTTATTATTTATTTCAGTGTAGCACAAATGACATCTTAAAGCTGTGATTTTTACTGTAACTTTTGCAGATTTATTGATTATTGAATTTCTAGAAGAAAATTTTGTCACTTGTTCTACTGTATACAGATTAATCTCAAGGCTGTGATTGGTTGGGTTTGGTTTGTACGAGTTTACTTTTTAATTCTAGTACACCAAACTTTATGTGATTTTTTTTTCTATTCACTCAACAATGTGACTTCTTTAATGTTTAACAAAAATAATTGTCCTGCAGTTTTAAAATGTCTTTCTCTATTTATTGTTCTCATCATTATGAATGAATTTAGCAGACTGTCCTTCTGTGGTAATCTAATGTCGTATGCATTATTGATCATGTCTCTTCATGCAGTGCACTGCTTCTCAAAGTAAACATTATGCAGCTACAAAACAATGCTTAATGTACAGTACAGTTATGTTCTGCATGAATAGACTTACAAACAAGAGCATCAATGCCTGAATTCAGAAACCTCATTCCTAATGAAAGTGTGTGTTCAAGTGTGTGTTTATTTGCTTGCATACCATAAACAGTATGCATAAATATATAGATATAAGCAATAAAGAGTTACATTTGGAGAAAAAATGTCAACCTTAAACTCTGTATCATGTTTGAATTGCTGCTTAAAGAAAACTCCACCATGAAAGACATAAGATATTTTATAATGAAATATTTGTAATGTGCTTAGTGGTTCTGTTGCTTATATCTTGGTTAATGTTGTACTTTTTAAAATTTCCATGAGAAGTAATTGGTTGCCTGCACTGCTTGCACTTGTTTAAGCTGACTGCTGAAGCCATAGTCTGCAAAGAGCTTACAAGGCATGTACAGGATCTCATTATTGAAAGGTCAGGTACATCGATCGAGAGAGGGCTACAAAAGAATTTCCTAAACAAAAGATTTACCATGGAATGCAAGTGGAGGAAAAGGGGCATCACAGTGACATTATCAAAAATAGGAAGTCCCTAAAAAAAGATTCAAGACAAGATGAAAACTTATCAAGGAGGTGGCCAAGAGACCTACATCAACATTAAAGGAGCTGCAGAAATATCTGGCAAGTAATGGTCACTCCCTGCAAGTGACAACAATCTTTTGTATTCTCCATATAACTGGGCTATGGGGTAGGGTGGCTAGACAGAAGCCCTTTGACATAAAAAAGCATCCAAATCTACCTAATCACCTCAAACTATGTCATAACATGTGCTAAGATCTGCTGATGCAAGGTAAAACTTTTTTGAGCATAATTCCAAAAGATATGTTTGGGACAAAAACAAGGCAGCTTATCACCCAAAGAACCCATACTCACAGTGAAGCAAGGTGATGGCAGCATAATGCTGTGAGGCTGCTTCTCTTCAGCTGGGACTGGGGCTCTAGTCAAGATAGGGGCAATCACTGATCTATTTTGGGACAAAAACTGCAGGAATCTCATAGACTGCTGAAGATGAAGAAAGTATACTTCATATGGTGAAAACAGAGAATTTTCAAATGTGCTTATAGCTGCCACATGAATAAATGTACAAGCTAGAATTCTGTACAATTACTGTCATACTTGCACCTGCACAGCCTGCCTCAAACTCCAGTTCCCAAAACCCCTTGCACACTGACAACATGGCTGCCACTCTCCTGCATACTTATCCTGTCACAGACGCCAACTCCCATGAGCACCTTCGCACAGACAATATGACCCCCACACTCTAGTCATCTGACTTGTGATTGGTGAGGTGCATCCAGTCAACTCTTACACATACACAAACTGGACTGTTTGTTAAAAGGGTTCTCAGTTGCACACTCACTTTGTGAAGCATTATTCTAGCTCACTTGTGTCTTCTATTGCCAAGCCATTGTGTTCTGATTTCTATTCTGGTTTTTGACACCATTTACTGTTATTTGGATTATTGGATTTTGTCTCACCTGCTCTGCTCTGTTTGCTGATCGCCTGAACCCTGCTTCTGTTTTTGACTGTGCTCTTGCCTGCTGATTCTGTGCCTCTGTCTTATGTTTATTATATTAAAGACTGAATTGAAAATCCATCCTGTCTCACCTGGCCTGAATGATAGAATAAGTTGACATAACATGGATGTAGCAGATTCAGCCTCTCTCTGGGACTTTCTCACTGCTCAAGGCTGCTTTAATGTAGATCAAGAAAGATATTTAATGGAAATGGCCACCCAGGTACAACAGCTTACCAGCTGGCTTAGGTATCCAGCTAGCCACCAATGCCGAGCGTACCACATGCCACAGCCACATTGATCACCAGTCTGTATAAATTCACTGGAGATGCAGCTTAACATCAGGGTTTTCTACTCCAATGCCAGCTCTATTTTGCTGCACAGGAGGGATTAACTAATCGCAACAAGATTGTTCTCATTCTGAGTCTTCTCATGGGTAGAGCTCTTGTCTGGGCTTATAGTGGTATGCGAGAGAGGTGGTGAGTCAGTATTATCTTATGAACATCATATATAGCAGTCCCATTGGAGAGGGCACCATACACCATTGCTCAACATCTGTGTACAGTTTAGCAGCCTACACATAATTTTTTCACATAATCCATCTTACTCCTGTTCACTAACATGCCCAAGCACCCCATCATACTGGGCATCCCCAGTAACATCTTCACAACCCTCGCATCTCATGGCTTACCCGAGAAATCACCAAATGGTCTGAAAATTGTCATCAAAACTGCCTGCAATGCCCCCACCTGTCTCTCTTTGACCATTATTAAACCAGAGACTCAAGCCTCAGTTCACATTCCTAAGGAATATCATGATTTCATGGAGGTCTTCAGCAAAATCAAGGCCAACGGTCTACTCCCTCACAGACCATATGACCGCTCTATTGATCTGCTCTCCAGTACCAAAGCTCCATGCAGCCACATTTACCCCATGTCATGTGTAGAGCCTAAGGCTATGGAGGAGTATGTGCAGGAAACTCTTCAGCAGGGAAACATTGTTCCCTCCACTTCACCAGCTCTGGAACAACTGAAATTAGCATGCATATTCACAAAATTGGACCTTCGCAGTGCATTCAACCTGGTAAGTATTCAAACCGTGGATGAATGGAAAACTGCCTTCAGTACACATTTGGACCACTACCAGTACAGAGTCATGCCTCATGGATTATCTTGCACACCATCAGATTTTTCAATGATGTAATAAATTAACCTCCTCCTTAACGCCAGCAAAACTAAGGAGCTGATCGTGGACTTCAGCATGAAGCGGACGAGGAGCTACCAGCCCCTTCACATCAGTGGGGCGCCAGTGGAGAGAGTGAACAGTTTCCGGTACCTAGGTGTTCACATCATGCAGGACCTGTCATGGTCCTACCACACCAATGCCCTGGTAAAGAAGGCCCGACAGCGTCTGTTCTACCTGAGACGCCTCGGGGAATTCCAACTACCACCGATGGTGCTAAAGAACTTTTACACCTGAACCATCGAGAGCATCCTGTCGGGAAACATCTGCAGCTGGTTCGGGAACAGCACCAAGCAGGACAGATGGTCTCCCCAAAGAGTGGTGCCATCGGACAAACGCACCATCCGTACTGAGCTCCCTGACCTGCAGTCCATCTACACCAAGCGGTGTCGGAACAAAGAAGATAATGAAAGACCTCAGCCATCCCAACAATGGACTCTTCTCCCTGTTGAGGTCAGGAAAGCGTCTTTGCTCCCTCAAGGCCAACACAGAGAGAATGAGAAGGAGCTTCTTCCCTCAGGCTGTTCGGGCTTGGAACCAGAACACTACCTAGAACTTGACTGGACTGGACTCCGATGGGGGGGG